>JARQOD010003250.1:0-67149 GCA_033576555.1 Oophaga sylvatica | reverse complement strand
CAGTCCCAATTTTCTAGTGCCTGTGTCCGGTCCGAGGGTCCTTTGTCTTGTTGTCCTCCGGGGGCAGAGGCTTCCCTATTTGGGGGCCACACGTTGGGCACCAAGCTGTTGGGGGAGGATCTGAAGTGACCCTTCACGGTTGACCAAGTGATTTCCAAATTAATCCACAGGACGGTGCTAGCAACTTGAGAATGACCTGACGGAGACATGTCTCTGTCTGGGAGGATCAAGGCAGATTCCTAATCACATTTATTACATCATCTCTTTTATAATATTTAGCAAGTTGTACTTCAACCAATGAAAACACAGAAAGACCGGAAACTACATATATGGCCGTGTCTACGTGACATAGAAAGAAGTACAATAGTACATTCATCAGAATCTTACACAATGATACACCCCAAGGTCTCATATCTCGTTCAGGCTAGAAACAGTTTGGTTTCATTACAGCCATGACCTTTACTCTAGTTAAGTAACAGAATTTATCTCATAAATGACAAGATGGAGTCACAAGAATTTGGTCCTTCACAGTGTGATTTTACTGTACAGCGCACTTAATTATCGGCTTTTTAAAAACGGATCCGTTGAAAAACGGAAGAAAGGGATGAAAAAACTGATGCGACGGATACGTTTTATTTTGATGGATCCACTAGTCTGATACGTTGAAAAAACTGATCCGTCGCATCAGTTTTTCACAATTTGTGACGGATCCATCGATCCGTCAAGCCAACAGATTGTGACTGAAGGCAAAAAACTGATGTGTGAAAGCAGCCTAAGCGATATCGTGGTCGCCCGCCATGTGGATGACTCTAGCACTTTAAAAATGATCCCGCAACATTTTAACCCCTTCACCCCCAAGGGTGTTTTGCACAGTAATGACCGGGCCAATTTTTACAATTCTGACCACTGTCTCTTTATGAGGTTATAACTCTGGAACACTTCAACGGATCTTCGCGATTCTGAGATTGTTTTCTCGTGACATATTCTACTTCACGTTATTGGTAAAATTTCTTCGATATAACTTGCGTTTATTTTTGAAAAAAATGCAAATATGGCGAAAATTTTGAAAATTTTGCAACTTTGAATTTTTATTCCCTTAAAGAGAAATATGTCACACAAAATAGTTAAGAAATAACATTTCCCACATGTCTACTTTACATCAGCACAATTTTGGAATCAAAATTTTTTTTTCTTAGGAAATTATAAGGGTTGAAAGTTGACCAGCGATTTCTCATTTTTACAACAAAATTTACAAAGCCATTTTTTTTAGGGACCACCTCATATTTGAAGTCACTTAGAAGGGTCTATTGTTATGTTACGGTAGCTGAGGAGTGCAGGCAAAAAAGGAAATACACCAGAGCAGTTGGAATCTATGAGATTGCAGTACCCTGACTAACCACCGCAACTAGAGGCAGCCGTGGAGCGTTCCTACGTTGGTCCTAGACGCCTCGTCACAGCCTGAGAAACTAACTACACCTAAAGATAGAAATAGGAAAGCTATCTGCCCCGTAGCAGAACCCCAAAGATAATAGAAAGCCCCCAAACATGTAATGGCGGTTAGACAAGAGGAAATACTGACACAGAAAGAAAATAGTATGAGCAAACGCTGGGGCCCAAACTATCTAAATAGAAAAGGACAGGAAGGGTACTTACTGCAATCCCAGAAAACCCTGAAAAACACCAACTCTACTAATTTCAAAATCACCTGAGATCACACGACCTCTTCCACCTAAATTAGTTCTCTGGTGTAACAAAAACAGCAGCCACTGAAAAAACTGGAAAAAGCAAAAGTACAAAACACAGTGGCTGAACTAAACTGAGAGGGCAAAAGCCCCCGGAGGGGACCCAGAAGGCCCCCACAGAAGTGCAGGACAAAATGCAAAAATATAGCAAAAACACAAAATAAGAAATTGTCTTATCTGATAGCAGGAGATGCAGACACGACACAGCAGGCTACAAGGGAAACTGGAAAGAAGGATTCAGACCAGAACAATTGATCACCGGCAACCCTGATGGGAAAATGATTCCCTTAAATAAGACCAATCAGTAACACCTGATTCCCAGTCCTCACAATCCTCACCAGTACCGCTTGTAACCACCAGAGGGAGCCTCTGCTCAGAACTCATCTCAAACCCATTCACAACAGTACCCCCCCTTGAGGAGGGGTCACCGAACCCTCATTTGAGCAACCAGGTCGGTCAGGATGAGTTCTATGATACGCACGGATAAGTCTCCTAGCATGGATGTCCGAAGCAAACACCCAAGAATTATCCTCCTGACCATAACCTCTCCATTTAACCAAATACTGGAGTCTTCGTCTAGAAAAACGAGAATCCAATATTTTCTCAACCACATACTCCAGATTGCCCTCAACCAAAACAGGGTCAGGAGGCACAGCAGCAGGAACCACTGGCTCAACAAACCTCTTCAACAAGGACTTGTGGAACACGTTATGGATCTTAAATGTCCCTGGAAGAAGCAAACGAAAAGAAACAGGATTAATAATCTCCATGATCTTATAAGGTCCAATGAACCTAGGCTTAAATTTAGGAGATGCTACTCTCATAGGAATATTCTTTGAGGACAACCAGACCAAGTCCCCCACTTTAAACCGAGGACCATCAGTCCTATGCCGGTTAGCAAACCGCTGGGCCTTCTCCTGAGAGAGGGACAACCTCTCCACTACCTGGTCCCAAATCTGCTGCATACGCTCAACAACAGAGTCAACACCTGGACAGACAGAAGCCTCCGTCTGTCCTGAAGAAAATCGAGGGTGAAACCCAGAATTACAGAAAAACGGAGACATCAAAGTGGCAGAGCTAGCCCTATTATTAAGAGCAAACTCAGCCAAAGGCAAAAAAGAGACCCAATCATCCTGATCAGCAGACACAAAGCATCTTAGATAAGTCTCCAATGTCTGGTTTGTTCTCTCAGTTTGACCATTGGTCTGAGGATGAAATGCCGAGGAGAAAGACAATTGAACACCCAGTTTAGAACAAAAAGTCCTCCAAAATCTGGAAACAAACTGGACTCCTCTGTCAGACACAATGTTCTCAGGAATGCCGTGTAAACGAACCACGTGCTGAAGGAACAACGGCACCAATTCAGAGGAGGAAGGCAACTTAGGTAATGGCACAAGATGTATCATTTTGGAAAACCTATCACAAATTACCCAGATGGTGGTCATTCTCTGAGAAACAGGAAGATCGGAAATGAAATCCATAGAGATATGGGTCCATGGTCTCTTGGGCACAGGCAATGGCATCAACAAACCACTAGAGCGAGAGCAAGGCTTGGAGCGAGAGCAAGTCCCGCAGGACTGCACAAATTCCCTGACATCGCGAGACAAGGTAGGCCACCAAAAGGACCGACTAACCAAGTCTCTGGTACCAAAAATTCCGGGATGCCCAGCCAATGCGGAACAATGAATCTCAGACATCACACTCTTTTTCCATTGGTCCGGGACAAACAATTTTCCAACAGGGCAGCGCTCGGGCCTATCCTCCTGACACCCCTCCAGAGCAAGTCTCAAATTGGGCGAGATGGCGGAAAGAACTACACCCTCCTTCAAAATAACAGAGGGATCAGATAGCTCAGGAGAGTCCACAAGGAAACTCCTCGAGAGGGCATCCGCCTTAACATTCTTAGTGCCAGGAAGAAAGGAAACCACAAAATTAAAACGTGTGAAAAACAAGGCCCACCTGGCCTGTCTAGGATTGAGTCGCTTGGCAGATTCCAGATAGACCAGATTCTTATGGTCCGTAAGGACCACCACCTGATGTTTGGCTCCCTCCAGCCAATGTCTCCACTCTTCAAAAGCCCACTTCATGGCCAATAACTCCCGATTACCCACGTCATAATTACGTTCAGTAGGAGAAAATTTTCGAGAGAAAAAGGCACAAGGGTTACTTTTAGAGGTCTCTGGATCTTTTTGGGACAAAACGGCACCTGCCCCAATTTCAGAGGCATCAACCTCCACCTGAAATGGCAGAGAAACATCAGGCTGCCGTAGAACAGGAGCAGAAGTGAATCTCTGCTTAAGTTCCTGAAACGCAGAGACTGCCTCAGGAGGCCAATTCACCACATCAGAACCCTTTCTGGTCAAATCAGTTAATGGTTTAACAATAACAGAGAAATTACCAATAAATTTACGATAAAAATTGGCAAAACCCAAAAATCTCTGAAGAGCCTTTAATGAAGTAGGTTGGACCCAATCACAGATGGCCTGAACCTTGACCGGGTCCATTTCAATAACAGATGGGGACAAAATGAATCCCAGAAATGAGATCTTCTGTACGCCAAAAAGACACTTTGATCCCTTCACATACAGAGCATTCTCTCTCAAAATCTGGAATACAGTTCGAACATGTTTCACATGAGAGTCCCAGTCATTAGAAAAAATCAAGATATCATCCAAATAAACAATCAGAAACTTGTCCACAAAATCCCTAAAAATGTCATTCATGAAGGACTGGAAGACGGAAGGAGCATTAGTGAGCCCAAAGGGCATCACAAGGTACTCAAAATGCCCTTCAGGGGTGTTAAATGCAGTCTTCCATTCATCCCCGTGCTTAATGCGAATAAGGTTATACGCCCCCCTGAGGTCAAGCTTGGTAAACCAAGTAGCGTTTTTCACCCTGGAAAACAGGTCAGAAATCAAGGGTAACGGGTATTGATATTTCACAGTAATATTGTTCAAGAGACGATAATCAATACACGGCCTTAATGAACCATCTTTTTTGGCCACAAAGAAAAAACCGGCACCTAAGGGTGAAGAGGATGGTCTGATATGACCCTTCTCCAATGATTCCTTGATATAAGACCGCATAGCGTCATGTTCAGGTACAGACAAGTTAAAAGGCGACCCTTAGGGAATTTACTACCTGGCACTAATTCAATAGCGCAGTCATAGCTCCTATGGGGAGGTAAGGATGCAGATTTACTTTCGCTAAACACATCAGAAAAATCAAACAAAAAGTCAGGAACATCCTCAGCCTGGGGGGAGGCAAAAAAACAGGAGTGTTGGCACTAACACATTGGCAGCCCCAACTGGTTACAGACACAGATTTCCAATCCAAAACAGGATTATGAGACTGTAACCAAGGGAAACCCAGCACTATAATGTCATGCAGATTATATAGAACCAAAAATTTGCAGCACTCCTGGTGATCAGGTTCAACCCTCATTATCACCTGAGTGAAAAACTGGGGTTTATTCTCAGCCAAAGGGGTAGAATCGATCCCCAGTAGGGGAATAGACTTCTGTAGGGGTATCAAGGAAAACCCACAACGTTTAGCAAAATCATAATCCATCAGGTTAATAGCTGCTCCAGAATCAACGAAAGCCTGAGCAGAAAATGAGGACAGAGAGCATATCAGAGTGACAGTTAATAAAAACTTAGTCTGAACACTACCCAAGACAACTGAGCGTGCAAAATGTCTTCCCCGCTTAGGGCAGACTGAAATAGCATGAGAGGCATCACCACAGTAGAAACATAACCCATTGCGCTTTCGAAACTCATGACGCTGTGCCCCAGACACCACTCCATCACACTGCATGGGCTCAGCAGCGGGCTCACAAGGCAACACCACTCCACGCATACTTCTCCGCTCACGCAAACGTCTGTCAATTTGAATCGCCAATGACATAGAATCATTGAGACCAGAGGGGACAGGGAATCCCACCATAACATCCTTTACATTATCCGACAGACCCTTCCGGAAAAGGGCCGCCAAAGCGTCGTCATTCCATTTGGTCAGGACTGCCCACCTACGGAATCTCTGACAGTATAACTCAGCGTCATCAAGCCCCTGATTTAATGCCAACAAGGCTTTTTCAGCTTGATCAGTGACATTAGGCTCATCGTACAATAACCCCAAAGCCTGAAAAAATGCATCAACATCACTCAAAACAGGATCCCCAGGTATCAGGGAAAAAGCCCAATCCTGAGGATCGCCGCGCAGGAGAGAGATGATAATTTGAACCTGCTGCGCTGCGTTTCCTGAGGACTTAGATTTTAAGGCAAGAAACAATTTACAATTATTTTTGAAATTCTGAAACTTAGCTCGATCCCCTAAAAACAAATCTGGCATGGGGATCCTAGGTTCCACAACAGGCAACCTAGCAAGATATGCAGCAATACTCTGAACCTCAGTGGCAAGCTGATCCACACGGCCAGACAACTGTGCAAACTCCATTGGGAGAAAAGATCCTCCCCAGCACCCAGAGATACAGAGGGAAAAAAAAAAAAAAATGCAACAAACAGAAAAATATCTCTGACAACTTTTCTTCCTTCAAAATATTTTTTCCCTTCTGTGAGTACCATACAATTTTTCTGGCCGGTGATACTGTTATGTTACGGTAGCTGAGGAGTGCAGGCAAAAAAGGAAATACACCAGAGCAGTTGGAATCTATGAGATTGCAGTACCCTGACTAACCACCGCAACTAGAGGCAGCCGTGGAGCGTTCCTACGTTGGTCCTAGACGCCTCGTCACAGCCTGAGAAACTAACTACACCTAAAGATAGAAATAGGAAAGCTATCTGCCCCGTAGCAGAATCCCAAAGATAATAGAAAGCCCCCAAACATGTAATGGCGGTTAGACAAGAGGAAATACTGACACAGAAAGAAAATAGTATGAGCAAACGCTGGGGCCCAAACTATCTAAATAGAAAAGGACAGGAAGGGTACTTACTGCAATCCCAGAAAACCCTGAAAAACACCAACTCTACTAATTTCAAAATCACCTGAGATCACACGACCTCTTCCACCTAAATTAGTTCTCTGGTGTAACAAAAACAGCAGCCACTGAAAAAACTGGAAAAAGCAAAAGTACAAAACACAGTGGCTGAACTAAACTGAGAGTGCAAAAGCCCCCGGAGGGACCCAGAAGGCCCCCACAGAAGTGCAGGACAAAATGCAAAAATATAGCAAAAACACAAAATAAGAAATTGTCTTATCTGATAGCAGGAGATGCAGACACGACACAGCAGGCTACAAGGGAAACTGGAAAGAAGGATTCAGACCAGAACAATTGATCACCGGCAACCCTGATGGGAAAATGATTCCCTTAAATAAGACCAATCAGTAACACCTGATTCCCAGTCCTCACAATCCTCACCAGTACCGCTTGTAACCACCAGAGGGAGCCTCTGCTCAGAACTCATCTCAAACCCATTCACAACAGTCTATATAGCAGAAAATACCCAAAAGTGACACTATTCTAAAAACTGCACCCCTCAAGGTACTCAAAACCACGTTCAAGAAGTTTATTAACCTTTCAGGTGCTTCACAGGAGCTGAAGCAACGTGGAAGGAAAAATGAATATTTAACTTTTTAGCCACAAAAATTATCTTTTACAAACTTTTTTTTATTTTCACAAGGGTAAAAGAAGAAAATGGACAGATAAAGTTGTTGTGCAATTTCTCCTGAGTACGCCAATACCCCATATGTGGGGGAAAACCACTGTCTGTGCGCACAGCAGGGCTCGTAAGGGAAGGAGCGCAGTTTGACTTTTTCAAACTAAAATTGGCTGGAATTGAGATTGGATGCCATGTCACATTTGGAGAGCCCCTGATGCGCCTAAACAGTGGAAACCCCCCACAAGTGACACAATTTTGGAAACTAGACCCCCTAAGGAACTTATCTAGATCTGTTGTGAGCACTTTGAACCCCCAAGTGTTTCACAAAAGTTTATAATGCCTGGTGTGAAAAAAAAGAAACAATTTTCCACAAAAATGATTTTTTAGTCCCAAATTTTTGATTTTTCCCAAGGAAATTGGACCCCAAAAGTTTTTGTCCAATTTGTCCTGAGTACGCTGATACCCAATATGTGGGGGGAAACTGTTTGGGCGCACGGCAGGGCTTGGAAAGGAAGTAGTAAAGTTTTGGAATGCAGACGTTGATGGGGGTCATGTTCCGTTTGCAGTGCCCCAGATGAGTCTAAACAGTAGAAAACCCCCACAAGTGACCACATTTTGGAAATTAGACCTCCTAAGGAACTTATCTAGAGCTTTGGTGAGCACTTTGAACCCCCAAGTGCTTCACACAAGTTTATAATGCCCGGGCATGAAAATAAAAAATCCTATTTTTTTCCCACAAAAATTATTTTTAGTCACAAATTTTTTATTTTCCCAAGGGTAACAGGAGAAATTGGACCACAAAAGTTGTTGTCCAATTTGTCTTGAGTACGCTGATACCCAATATGTGGGGGGGAACCACTGTTTGGGCGCACGGCAGAGCTCGGAATGGAAGGAGCACCATTTGACTTTTTCCAACCAAAATTGGCTGGAATTGAGATTGGACGCCATGTTGCATTTGGAGAGCCCCTGATGTGCCTAAACAGTGGAAACCCCCCACAAGTGACCCTATTTGGGAAACTAGACCCCCTAAGGAACTTATCTAGATCTTTGGTGAGCAATTTGAACCCCCAAGTGCTTCACACAAGTTTATAACGTAGAGCCGTAAAATTAAAAAAATCATTTTTTCCACAAAAATGTTCTTTTCACCCCAATTTTTATTTTCCTAAGGGTAACAAGACTCCAAAAGTTATTGTGAAATTTGTCCTGAGTACGCTGATACCCCATATGTGGGGGTAAACCACTGTTTGGGTGCATGGCAGAGTTTGGAAGGGAAGGAGCGCCGTTTGACTTTTTCAACGCAAAATTGGCTGGATGCCATGTCGTGTTTGGAGAGCTGCTGATCTGCCTAAACAGTGGAAACCCCCGACAAATGACACCATTTTGGAAACTAGATCCCTCAAGGAACTTATCTAGATGTGTGGTGAGCACTTTGAACCCCCAAGTGCTTCACAGAAGTTTATAACGTACAGCCGTAAAATAAAAAATCTTTTTTTTTTTTACAAAAATGATTTTTTCGTCCCCAATATTTTATTTTCACAAGGGTAACAGGAGAAATTGGACCCCAAAAGTTGTTGTCCAATTTGTCCTGAGTACGCTGATACCCAATATGTGGGAGAAAACTACTGTATGGGTACACGTTGGGGCTCGGAAGGGAAGTAGTGGCGTTTTGGATTGCAGACTTTGATGGAATGGACTGGGGGCATCATGTCGCATTTGGAGAGCCCCTGATGCACCTAAACAGTGGAAACCCCCCACAAGTGACCCCATTTTGATAATAGACCCCACAAGGAACTTATCTAGATGTGTGGTGAGCACTTTGAACCCCGAAGTGCTTCACAGAAGTTTATAATGTACAGCCGTAAAAATAAAAAATATTTTTTTTTTACAAAAATTATTTTTTTTTGCCCCCAATATATAATTTTCACAAGGTAAATAGGAGAAATTGGACCCCAAAAGTTGTTGTCCAATTTGTCCTGAGTACGCGGATACCCAATATATGGGAGAAAACTACTGTATGGGTACACGTTGGGGCTCGGAAGGGAAGTAGTGACGTTTTGGATTGTAGACTTTGATGCAATGGTCTGGCGTCATGTCGCATTTGGTGAGCCCCTGATGCGCCTAAACAGTGGAAACTCCCCACAAGTGACCCCATTTTGGAAAATAGACCCCACAAGTAACTTATCTAGATGTGTGGTGAGCGATATGAAGCCCCAAGTGCTTCACAGAAGTTTATAACGTACAGCCGTAAAAACAAAAAAAAATCATTTTTTTAAAAAAAAAAATGATATTTTTGCCCCCAGTTTTTTATTTTCCCAAGGGTAACAGAAGAAATAGGACAAACTGCACAATAACTCTTGGGGTCCAGAGTACGCTGATACCCCATGTGGGAGTAAACTACTGTTTGGGCACATGGCAGAGCTCAGAAGTAAAGGAGCACCGTTTGACTTTTTCAATGCAGAATTTCCTGGAATTGAGATCAGACGCCATGTCACATTTGGAGAGCCCCTGATGTGCCTAAACAGTGGAAACCCCCTGTCATGTATAGTGTACAGTTCCTATAGCGTCTTGTGCTTGGGTGCGAGGAAAACACATGAGACACAGGTTGATATGAAATGACTTGTATTACTTCATACAAGCATACAAGCAAGACAGAAAGTAAAATGGCTGACGAACAAACTGAGTTTCAGGAATATATACATAGAACCTTACATTACTCCCCCCTTAAGGACAACCTCCGGATGACCTCAGACCAGGCTTGTGTGGGTACCTCTGATGAAACTGACGGAGCAAGCGAGGAGCATTAACGTTATTGACCGTTCCCATGAGTTGTCCTCCACTGGGTAGCCCTGCCATTTAATCAGATATTGTAACTGATTTCTATACAACCTGGAATCTAAAATCCTTTCCACCACAAATTCTTCCTGACCATCGACTAGCACTGGGTCAGGGCAAGGAGAGGAACGTCCAGAAAACATATTGGGTGTCGCAGCCTTTAGTAGGGATACATGAAAGACAGGGTGGATTCTCATAGTTCTGGGTAGTTGAAGACGACAAGCAACAGCACTTATAATCTTATTGATCTTATAAGGTCCAATGTACTTATGTCCCAATTTAGACGATGGAATCTTTAATTTAAGATTTCTGGTTGACAGCCAGACCAAATCTCCTACCTTGAAAGCTGGTGCAGGTTTACGAAATTTATCTGCTGCTTTCTTGTACCTTTCCTGAGCCAATTCTAGATTTTCCTTTAGAAGATCCATATTCTTTTGTAAAGAAGTGATTCTTTCAGCCACTGCCGGCAAGGGCGTATCTATGGGAAATCAAGGAAGAATGTTAGGATGATAACCTAGATTGGAGTAAAAAGGAGACTGCTTAGTGGAGGCGCTCTGAGAGTTGTTATAAGAGAACTCAGCCAGTGGAAGTAGATCCACCCAATCATCCTGTAGGTGGCAGATAAAACAGCGGAGATACTGCTCCAGGGTCTGATTGGTTCGTTCTGTCTGTCCATTAGTCTGGGGATGAAAAGCAGAAGAAAGGTTTACTTTAATGTCCAATGCTGCACAGAAATTTTGCCAAAACCTTGAAGTGAATTGCACCCCTCGATCCGAAATGACCTCATCCGGTACTCCATGTAAGCGAAACACATTCTTAATCATCAAGTCTGATGTCTGTTTTGCAGTGGGTAAGCCGACACAAGGGATAAAATGAGCTGCCTTTGTTAGACGGTCAACCACCACTAGAATGGTGTTCTTCCCTTGAGAGGTTGGTAACTCCACAATGAAGTCCATAGAAATGGATCCCCACGGGCGGGACGGGGTGGGAAGAGGTTGCAACAGACCAGTTGGTGAGGAGCGAGGTGTTTTGCATCTTGCATAGACTTCACATGAAGTGACATAGTTTAAGACATCTTTCCTGTAAGTGGGCCACCAAAAGAAACGAGAAAGAAATTCTTGTGTCTTTAGAATTCCCCTATGCCCAGCTATCTTGGAATCGTGGATGAGTTGCAATACTCTCAATCTGACTGTTTCAGGTATATACAGACATTGTCCCTGAATCCACACACCATTCTTAAAGACAAGACTTACGTCCCTTGGGGGTTGAGCCAACAAAGAATCCGCATGGTATGCTTCCTTGATGTCCTTAAGTAGGTCTTGATTATGAATCACTCCCAGGAATCTAGAGTCAGGAAGAATAGTCTTAGGAGGAGTAAGTGGACGTGTCTCTGCTCAATGAATCCTAGAGAGTGCATCAGCCTTTCCATTGCGCGATCCTGGTCTATAAGAAATGACAAAATTAAATTGGTTTAGGAAAAGATTCCAGCGAGCCTGGCGAGGAGTCAGGCACTTAGCCGACCTGATAAATTCAAGGTTACGATGGTCTGTCAGGACGACTATTTGCTGTGCAGCTCCCTGAAGAAGGTGTCTCCATTCCTTGAAGGCGGCAATAATGGCCAACAATTCTCTATTGCCCACATCGTAGTTCCTCTCAGCCGAAGACAACTGCTGGGAAAAGAAGGCCCAGGGATGCAAGACATTCTTCTCACCTGTTCTCTGAGAGAGTATAGCTCCAACGGCACAGTCTGAAGCATCCACCTCTATTATGAAGGCAAGCTCGGGGTTGGGATGTACTAAGATAGGTGCGGTGGTAAATTTATCCTTTAAACAGGAAAATGCTTCCTGAGCTTGCGGGGTCCAGGAGAACCTAGACTGTTTCCGGGTAAGTTGGGTGATAGGTGACACTACCTCAGAAAAATTCTTAATGAAACGTCTATAGAAGTTGGCAAACCCGATGAAACGCTGCACCTCCTTCACATTTCTAGGAATTGGCCAATCCTTGATGGCTTGGGTCTTGCTTCCATCCATACTAATCCCTTGCGTAGATAGTACATACCCCAGAAATTGAATTTCGGTCCTATGGAATTCACATTTTTCAAGTTTTATGTAGAGATGGTTTTGTCTTAGGCGTTCTAAGACCATTCTCACATGTCCATGATGTTCCTCTGTGGAGTTAGAAAAAATTAGAATATCATCCAGATAAATCACCACAAATGTATCTAGGTGTAAGGTTCTATGTATATATTCCTGAAACTCAGTTTGTTCGTCAGCCATTTTACTTTCTGTCTTGCTGCAGCTATCTTGCCCTCAGTCAAAATGGAGTTTCCAGCTTGCATGTTCCCGCCCTGATTCTCTCCTTTGCTTCTTAAGCAGCCACAGCTGAGCAATCAGTGCTTCAGAATCTAGCCTGCAGTGAACCTGTGACTTGACTCCTGTAAGCCTTGGACCTTGTACTCCAGCTATTCCTACTGAGGAACTCTGAAAGCACTTGTGGACTCTGAACCCTGCTCTTTGAAAGACCCACGTTTGCATGGACTTACGGTAACAGAGAAGAAGATCCTGAATCTGTATTGGAGAGTGATTGCTGAGCTTGGATTACTCTGGCCTGCTGTGTCTCCTGTTTCTGTGTCTGCAAACTGTGTGACTATTTCTGCCAACTTGTATGAAGTAATACAGGACTTTTCTATATCAAACCTGTGACTCCTGTGTTTTCATCGCACCCAAGCACAAGACGCTATATGAACTGTACTACATACATTACAAGATTCTGAAGCCAAAACGTTAGTGTCTGCTGGGTCTGGAAGGCTGTGTCTGCTGTACTGTGGATATCAGACGTCCGCTTGTACTTTCTGTGATGACAGTGGTTGTGACTTCTCACAACCATTCCAGGTGAGCAATTCCCTTAAGTTTTTTCTTTTTGCAGTGTTACCACAGGTAAACACTATTGTTTTTTTTTTTTTCCTTTCTTTTCTCTTTTTTGTCTGCTGTAACTCTGGATATCAGATGTCTGGTTGAAACTTTCTGTGATGATAGTGGTTGTGACTCCTCACAACCATTCCAGGTGAGCAGTTCCCTTAATTTTTTTTTCTCTCTGCAGTGTTGCCACAGGTGAACACTATTGTTTTTTTTTTTTTCTCTCCTCTTCTTCCAGTAATCCTGTCTTAAAAGATCTGGAAAATGGAGGCCCGCATAAAGGAACTTTGCGGAGTGACTGATAATATCCTTGCAGATTTGCAGAATATAAAGACCCGTTTTACAAATCTACAGGACCTCAATAATCACAATTTGCAAGTGGTTGGACAGACTACCCAGGATTTGCGAGCCAGGATTGAGGTTCTAGAGGGGCGAAGTCCAGGCTCCTGCCGTAGCCCCGAGTGCTGGGATTCCCAAGTTGCCCCCTTTTCGTTTTGGCGGTGAACGTGAGAAATTCAGGGGATTTATTAATCAATGCAATCTTTTTTTTTCTGCACATGCTTCACAATTTCCCACTGAACGATCTAAGGTGCTTACTATAATTATGTTGCTTACCAACAAGGCTTTAATGTGGGCAAACCTCTGATTGAGATGAGGATGATTGTTTGAATCACCTTGATGATTTTATTTCAGCCATGGGACAGGTGTTTGATGACCCCAATCGAGGTGCAACAGCTGAAGCAGCCATGTTAGCTTTGCGCCAAGGTAAGCACTCGGTAGCTGAATATGCCTTGGATTTCAGGAGATGGGCCTTGATACCACCTGGGACAGTTCCGCCAAAAAATCTATTTTTCGAAAGGGGTTATCTCCACTGATTAAGGATGAACTTGCTCGTGCCGACCCTCCCACTGCGTTAGGTGACTTTATTAACTACTGCATCCGTATTGATACTCGTCTGACTGAACGCAGGCAAGAGAGATGGTTCGAAAGCAATCGTACTAACCTTTTCCTACCTTCCTCTCCAGCTAAGGAACCTTTGAGTAGGATTACACGGGAACCTGAACCCATGCAGGTAGACTCTTTACAACGACGGGTTAGTGATGCACGCAAGGAACATCGTTTTAAGGAGAATCTATGTTTCTATTGTGGTAAGTCAGGGCACTTCATTATAAACTGCCCCAGCCGTTTTCGTAAGACTACTGCAGCACTCATTCATTGTGAGTGTTGCGAGAGGGGATCTGTCAGGTCCGAGCCTCAGGCTCCAGAGAGATCTGCAGCAACAGATCTTGATTTCTCGGACTTAAACTCCGTTACCTCTGAGGACGTAGACTGTGTAAACGCTGCCATTTTTCAAGTTTCCTCAGCGGTGTCCCAGCTGAGTTGTAAGAAAAACAATTCTCATTGCTTTCTTTCCATCAAACTCTGGGTTGACTCAGCTTGGGTGTCTAGCTCTGCTATGATCGACTCAGGGGCAAGTGGAAATTTTATGGATGTCTCCTTTGCTCTGAAACAGGGAATACGTTCAGTGAAGAAGGCTACTCAGTACAGATGGAAACTGTGGATGGCTCCCTGCTGACCTCTGGACCAGTGGATCAGGAAACAGAGCCTTTGAGGGTTCTTATGGGTAAAGATCATCAAGAGAAACTGTCCTTTATGCTTATCTCTTCTCCCCACTTTCCCATTATTCTAGGGCTACCATGGTGCAGGCTCAGAATCCTACCATTAACTGGGAGACCAAGGAATTACACTTTCCAGAGAAACAGATGAGTCCAAAAGTTTCAGCTTGCTCTGTTCCTAAAGAAATCATGTCAGTCCCTGAACTACCAGCTGTATACCAGGACTATGTGGATTTATGTGACAAGAAGAACGCTGACCAGCTTCCTCCTCACCGTCCATATGATTGTCCAATTGAATTATTGCCTGGAGCAGAGATACCTTTTGGTAAGATCTACCCCCTGGCGGGGCCCGAGCTAAAGGCTTTAAAGGATTACATAGATGAAAATCTAGCCAAGGGCTTCATACGCCCCTCTTCATCTCCTGCAGGTGCACCCATCTTCTTTGTAAAGAAGAAAGATGGATCTCTGAGACCATGCGTAGACTATAGGGAACTCAATAAGGTTACTATTAGAAACCGTTATCCATTGCCTTTAATCCCTGAGTTATTGGAGAGAGTGCGACATGCCAAAATTTTTTCTAAACTAGATCTTCGTGGGGCCTATAACTTAGTCCGTATTAGACCTGGGGATGAATGGAAGACTGCATTCAGGTCACGCTATGGACACTTTGAATATCTAGTTATGCCTTTTGGTCTGAGTACCGCCCCAGCCACTTTCCAACACTTGGTGAATGACATCTTCAGGGATCTCCTAGATACATTCGTGGTAATTTATTTGGATGATATTCTAATTTTTTCTAACTCCACAGAGGAACATCATGGACATGTGAGAATGGTCTTGGAACGTCTAAGACAAAATCATCTTTACATCAAACTTGAAAAGTGTGAATTCCATAGGACCGAAATTCAATTTCTGGGGTATGTACTGTCTACACAAGGAATTAGTATGGATGGAAGCAAAACCCAAGCCATCAAGGATTGGCCAAGTCCTAGAAATGTGAAGGAGGTACAGCGCTTCATCGGGTTTGCCAACTTCTATAGACGTTTCATTAGAAATTTCTCTGAGGTAGTGTCACCTATCACTCAACTTACCCGGAAAGAGTCTAGGTTTTCCTGGACTCCCCAAGCCCAGGAAGCATTTTCCCGTCTAAAAGATAAATTTACCACTGCACCTATCCTAGTACATCCCAACCCGAGCTTGCCTTCATAATAGAGGTGGATGCTTCAGACTGTGCCGTTGGAGCTATACTCTCTCAGAGAACAGGTGAGAAGAATGTCTTGCATCCCTGTGCCTTCTTTTCCCAGCAGTTGTCTTCGGCTGAGAGGAACTACGATGTGGGCAATAGAGAGTTGTTGGCCATTATTGCCGCCTTCAAAGAATGGAGACACCTTCTTCAGGGAGCTGCACAGCAAATAGTCGTCCTGACAGACCATCGTAACCTTGAGTTTATCAGGTCGGCTAAGTGCCTGACTCCTCGCCAGGCTCGCTGGAATCTTTTCTTAAACCAATTTAATTTTATCATCTCTTATAGACCAGGATCGCGCAATGGAAAGGCTGATGCACTCTCTAGGATTTACTCAGCAGAGACACGTCCAATTACTCCTCCTAAGACTATTCTTCCTGACTCTAGATTCCTAGGAGTAATTCATAATCAAGACCTACTTAAGGACATCAAGGAAGCATACCATGCGGATTCCTTTTTGGCACAACCCCCAAGGGACGTAAGTCTTGTCTTTAAGAATGGTGTGTGGATTCAGGGACAACGTCTGTATATTCCTGAAACAGTCAGATTAAGAGTATTGCAACTCATTCACGATTCCAAGATAGCTGGGCATAGAGGAATTCTAAAGACACAGGAATTTCTTTCTCGTTTCTTTTGGTGGCCCACTTGCAGGAAGGATGTTTTGAATTATGTCACTTCATGTGAGGTCTGTGCAAGATGCAAAACACCTCGCTCCTCACCAACTGGTCTGTTACAGCCTCTTCCCACCCCGTCCCGCCCGTGGGGATCCATTTCTATGGACTTCATTGTGGAGTTACCAACCTCTCAGGGGAAGAACACCATTCTAGTGGTGGTTGACCGTCTAACAAAGGCAGCTCATTTTATCCCTTGTGTCGGCTTACCCACTGCAAAACAGACATCAGATTTGATGATTAAAGATGTGTTTCGCTTACATGGAGTACCGGATGAGGTTATTTCGGATCGAGGGGTGCAATTCACTTCTAGGTTTTGGCAAAATTTCTGTGCAGCATTGGACATTAAAGTAAACCTTTCTTCTGCTTTTCATCCCCAGACTAATGGACAGACCGAACGAACCAATCAAACCCTGGAGCAGTATCTCCGCTGCTTTATCTGCCACCTACAGGATGATTGGGTGGATCTACTTCCATTAGCTGAGTTCTCGTATAACAACTCTCAGAGTGCCTCCACTAAACAGTCTCCTTTTTACTCTAATCTAGGTTATCATCCTAACATTCTACCACGATTTCCCATAGAAACGCCTTTACCAGCAGTGGCTGAAAGAATCACGTCTTTACAGAAGAATATGGATCTTCTAAAGGAAAATCTGGAATCGGCTCAAGAAAGGTACAAGAAAGCAGCAGATAAATTTCGTAAACCTGCACCAGCTTTCAAGGTAGGAGACTTGGTCTGGCTGTCAACCAGAAATCTTAAGTTAAGGATTCCATCGTCTAAGTTGGGACATAAGTACATTGGACCCTATAAAATCAGTAAAATTATAAGTGCCGTTGCTTGTCGTCTTCAACTGCCCAGAACTATGAGAATCCACCCTGTCTTTCATGTATCCCTACTAAAGGCTGCGACACCCAATACGTTTCCTGGACGTTCCTCTCCTTGCCCTGACCCAGTGCTAGTCGATGGTCAGGAAGAATTTGTGGTGGAAAGGATTTTAGATTCCAGGTTGTATAGAAATCAGTTACAATATCTGATTAAATGGCAGGGCTACCCAGTGGAGGACAACTCATGGGAACCGGTCAATAACGTTAATGCTCCTCGCTTGCTTCGTCAGTTTCATCAGAGGTACCCACACAAGCCTGGTCTGAGGTCATCCGGAGGTTGTCCTTAAGGGGGGAGTAATGTAAGGTTCTATGTATATATTCCTGAAACTCAGTTTGTTCGTCAGCCATTTTACTTTCTGTCTTGCTGCAGCTATCTTGCCCTCAGTCAAAATGGAGTTTCCAGCTTGCATGTTCCCGCCCTGATTCTCTCCTTTGCTTCTTAAGCAGCCACAGCTGAGCAATCAGTGCTTCAGAATCTAGCCTGCAGTGAACCTGTGACTTGACTCCTGTAAGCCTTGGACCTTGTACTCCAGCTATTCCTACTGAGGAACTCTGAAAGCACTTGTGGACTCTGAACCCTGCTCTTTGAAAGACCCACGTTTGCATGGACTTACGGTAACAGAGAAGAAGATCCTGAATCTGTATTGGAGAGTGATTGCTGAGCTTGGATTACTCTGGCCTGCTGTGTCTCCTGTTTCTGTGTCTGCAAACTGTGTGACTATTTCTGCCAACTTGTATGAAGTAATACAGGACTTTTCTATATCAAACCTGTGACTCCTGTGTTTTCATCGCACCCAAGCACAAGACGCTATATGAACTGTACTACATACATTACACTAGGAGATCCCTGAAGATATGATTCACGAAGTGTTGGAAAGTGGCTGGGGCGGTACTCAGACCAAAAGGCATAACTAGATATTCAAAGTGTCCATAGCGTGACCTGAAAGCAGTCTTCCATTCATCCCCAGGTCTGATACGGACCAAGTTATAGGCCCCACGGAGATCCAGTTTAGAAAAATTTTGGCATGCCGCACTCTCTCCAACAACTCAGGGATTAAAGGCAATGGATAACGGTTTCTAATAGTAACCTTATTGAGTTCCCTATAGTCTATGCAGGGTCTCAGAGATCCATCTTTCTTCTTCACAAAGAAGATGGGTGCACCTGCGGGAGATGAAGAGGGGCGTATGAAGCCCTTGGCTAAATTTTCGTCTATATAATCCTTTAGCTCGGGCCCCGCTAGGGGGTAGATCTTACCAAAAGGTATCTCGGCTCCGGGTAATAATTCAATTGGACAATCATATGGACGGTGAGGAGGAAGCTGATCAGCGTTCTTCTTGTCACATAAATCGTCATAGTCCTGGTATACAGCTGGTAGTTCAGGGACTGACATGATTCCTTTAGGAACAGAGCAAGCTGAAACTTTTGGACTCATCTGTTTCTCTGGAAAGTGTAATTCCTTGGTCTCCCAGTTAATGGTAGGATTCTGAGCCTGCAGCCATGGTAGCCCTAGAATAATGGGAAAGTGGGGAGAAGAGATAAGCATAAAGGACAGTTTCTCTTGATGATCTTTACCCATAAGAACCCTCAAAGGCTCTGTTTCCTGATCCACTGGTCCAGAGGTCAGCAGGGAGCCATCCACAGTTTCCATCTGTACTGGAGTAGCCTTCTTCACTGAACGTATCCCCTGTTTCAGAGCAAAGGAGATATCCATAAAATTTCCACTTGCTCCTGAGTCGATCATAGCAGAGCTAGACACCCAGACTGAGTCAACCAAGAGTTTGATGGAAAGGAAGCAATGAGAATTGTTTCTTTTACAACTCAGCTGGGACACCGCTGAGGAAACTTGAAAAATTGCAGCGTTTATACCGTCATCGTCCCCAGAACTAACAGAGTTTAAGTCCGAGAAATCAAGATCTCTTGCAGCAGATCTCTCTGGAGCCTGAGGCTCGGACATGACAGAGCTCCTCTCGCAACACTCACAGTGAATGACTGCTGCAGTAGTCTTACGAGAACGGCTGGGGCAGTTTATAATGAAGTGCCCTGACTTACCACAGTAGAAACATAGATTTTCCTTTATACGATGTTCTTTGCGTGCATCACTAACCCATCTTTGTAAAGAGTCCACCTGCATGGGTTCAGGTTCTGGTTCCCTTGTGATCCTACTCAAAGGTTCCTTAGCTGAGGAGGGAGGTAGTAAAAGGTTAGTGCGATTATTTTCGAACCATCTCTCTTGTCTGCGTTCAGTCAGACGAGCATCAATACGGATACAATAGTTAATAAAGTCACCTAACGCAGTGGGAGGGTCGGCACGAGCAAGTTCATCCTTAATCAGTGGAGACAACCCTTTCCGAAAAATAGATTTTTTAGCGGAAGTGTCCCAAGTGGTATCAAGAGCCCATCTCCTGAAATCCAGGGCATATTCGGCTACTGAACGCTTACCTTGGCGCAAAGTTAACATGGCTGCTTCAGCTGTTGCACCTCGATTGGGGTCATCAAACACCTGCCCCATGGCTGAAATAAAAGCATCAAGGTGATTCAAACAATCATCCTCAGTCTCAATCAGAGGGTTTGCCCACATCAAAGCCTTATTGGTAAGCAACATGATTATAGTAAGAACTTTGGATCGTTCAGTGGGAAATTGTGAAGCATGTGCAGAGAAAAATAAATTGCATTGATTAATAAATCCCCTGAATTTCTCACGTTCACCGCCAAAACGAAAAGGAGGTAATTTGGGGATCCCAGAACTTGGGGTTATGGCAGGAGCCTGGGCTCGTTCCTCTAGAGCCTCAATCCTGGCTCGCAATTCCTGGGTAGTCTGTCCAAACACTTGCAAATTATGATTAGTGAGGTCCTGTAGGCTTGAAAAACGGGTTTTTAAAGTCTGTACATCTGAAAGGATTGTATCAGTCACTCCACAAAGTTCCTTTATGCGGGCCTCCATCTTCCAGATCTTTTAAGGCAGAGGTGCTGGAAGGAGAAGAGGAAAGGAAAAAACAAAAAACAAAAAAAAAACAATAGTGTTTACCTGTGGTAACACTCCAGAGTAAAATTTTAAGGGAATGCGCTCACCTGGAATGGTTGTTAGAAGTCACAACCACTGTCATCACATAAAGTATTAAATGGACATCTGATATCCACAGTCACAGCAGACACGGCTTTCCCAGACCCAGCAGACACTAAACATTGGCTCCTGAATCTTGTCATGTATAGTGTACAGTTCCTATAGCGTCTTGTGCTTGGGTGCGAGGAAAACACATGAGACACAGGTTGATATGAAATGACTTGTATTACTTCATACAAGCATGCTGAAAAGTTCACACAGTTTGCAGGAACAGCGACAGGAGACACAGCAAGCCAGAGTAATTTCAAGCACTACAATAAATCTCCAAAGCAGGTTCAGGATCTCTTCTCTGTACCGTAATTCCTCTGCAAACATGGATTCACCAAACAGCAGGTTTCCAGAGTCCAAAAGTGTTCCAAGGTTCCTCAGTAGGGAATAGCTGGAGTACAAGTCCAAGGCTTCCAGGAGTCAGGTCACAGACTGACTGAGGCTTGATTCAGGAGCACTGATTGTTCAGCTGAGGCTGCTTAAGAAGCAAGAGGGAAGAATCAGGGCGGGAACATGAAAACTGGAAACTCCATATTAACTGAGGGCAAGAGCTGCAGAAAGACAGAAAGCAAAATGGCCGACGGAAAACTGAGTTTCAAGGAACATGTCAACAGAGACAAAGAACCTTACACCCCCAATTCTAATCCAACCCTAACCCCAACACATCCCTAACCCTACCCAAACCTAAACCCTAACCCACACACCCCTAACCCTAATCCCAACCATAACCCTAATACTAACTTTAGCGCCAACCCTAACCCTAACTTTAGCCGCAACCCTAACCTTAACCCTAACCCTAATGGGAAAATGGAAATAAATACATTTTTTTAATTTTATTATTTTTCCCTAACAAAGGGGGTGATAAAGGGGGGTTTGGTTTACTACTTATAGCGGGTTTTCATGATTGGCAGCTGTCACGCTAAAAGACACTTTTTATTGCAAAAAATAGTTTTTTGCATCGCCACATTTTGAGAGCTATAATTTTTGCATATTTTGGCTCACAGAGTCATGTGAGGTCTTATTTTTTGCGGCACGAGTTGACGTTTTTATTGGTACCATTTTTGAGCATGTGACATTTTTGATCGCTTTTTATTTCGATTTTTGGGAGGTTAGAATGAACAAAAATCAGCAATTCATGAATTTCTTTTGGGGGAGGCGTTTATACCTTTCCGCGTGTGGTAAAATTGATAAAGCAGTTTTATTCTTCAGGTCAGTACGATTACGGCGATACCTCATTTATATCATTTTTTTATGTTTTGGCGCTTTTATAGAATAAAAACAATTTTATATAAAAAATTATTATTTTTGCATCGCTTTATTCTGCGAGCTATAACTTTTTTATTTTTTCGCTGATGATGCTGTATGGTGGCTCGTTTTTTGCTGGACAAGATGACGTTTTCAGCGGTACCATGTTTATTTATATCAGTCTTTTTGATCGCGTGTTATTCCACTTTTTGTTCGGCGGTATGATGTTAAAGCTTTGATTTTTTGCTTTGTTTTTTTTTTTTTTTAAGGGGTTCACAAAAGGGGTTAACTAGTGGGACAGTTTTATAGGGGGGGTCGTTACGGACGCGGCGATACCAAATATGTGTACTTTTATGTTTTATTTTTTTTATTTACAGGAAGAAATGAATTTATTGGGGAATATTTTTTTTTTATTTATTTTGGAATTTTTTTACACTTGTTTATTTTTATTTTTTTTACATTTTTACTTTGTCCCAGGTGGGACATCACTGTGTAGGGTCAGATCGCTGGTGTGACAGTGCACAGCACTCTGTCACACCAGCGATCGCTCAGGCAGTGCAGCAGGCTTCTCAGTGCCTGCTCTCAGCAGGCACTGAGGAAGCCGCCTCCTGCAGGACCCGTCAGCCATCTTGGATCCGGGTCCTGGGAGGGAGGAAGCCCTAAGAACAGCGCGATCACATCGCGCTGTTCTGAGGGTCTCAGGGGAGCTCGCAGGGAGCCCCCTCCCTGCGCGATGCTCCACTGTGCCCCGGTACACCGCGATCATGTTTGATCGCGGTGTGCCAGGGGTTAATGTGCCGGGAGCGGTCAGTGACCGCTCCTGGCACACAGTTCCGGGTGTCACCTGTGATAATCAGCTGACACCCGGCGGCGATTAGCTGCGCTCCACTGGGAGCGTAGCTGATCGCTATGACGTACTATCCCATCCATGGTCAGATTGTCACGGGTTTCATGGACGGGATAGTACGTCGGATGTCAGAGAGGGGTTAAGCCATCCCACAATTGTATCCCCAATGAACTTAAAATCTGGGGAATTGACAGGATATGTTTTGGGATCAGGGGTGGGGATGCTAAACTTATTCTTGCACAAAGGGAGTGCCGATGGATTTCGGTTTTGTACACTATGGTGCCGGTGGGTCTTCATGAACAATTGAGCTTTATTTCCGATTTATAAGAAAATTATTATTATACATTTATATAGCGCCATTTATTCCATGGCGCTTTACATATGAAAAGGGAAAAATATAGACAGGTACAATAAACATGTGCTAGACAAGGGACACACAAGTACAGAAGGAGAGAGGACCCTGCCCGAGAGGGCTCACAGTCTGCAGGGATGGGTGAGAATACACTAGGAAAGGGTAGAGCTGGTCGTGCGATGGTTCAGTAGACTGAGGATCATTGCAGGTTGTAGGCTTGTCGGAACCGGTGGGTCTTCAGGTTTTTCTTGAAGGTCTCCGTTGTTGGTGAAAGTCTGATGTTTTGCGGCAGGGAGTTCCAGAGTATGGGGGAAGCCCGGGAGAAGTCTTGTATGCGGTTGTGGGAAGAAGAGATGAGGGGGGGAGTTGAGAAGGAGATCTTGACAGGATCGAAGGTTGCGTGTAGGTAGGTAGCGGGAGACCATGTCACAGATGTATGGAGGAGAAAGGTTGTGGATGGCTTTGTATGTCATGGTTAGGGTTTTGAACTGGAGCCTCTGGGCAATAGGAAGCCAGTGAAGGCCCTGGCATAGGGGGGAGGCTGGGGAATAGCGGGGAGACAGGTGGATTAGTCAGGCAGCAGAATATGTGGTCTCTGTATTGATTTTTAATTCGTGTGTCTTTTGTTTCCAGTTTTTAATTGTCTGACAAGCTATATCATTGATTTTGTTCCTATAAAAGCATCTACCATATACCAGGTTCATCCTCACCAAGCAAGGGATGTATTGGAATGACCTAAAGATTATGTTGCTACATTCATGAATTCATGATATATTCAGTTACTTTTGTTTAGTTGCACATTTTTTGATTCTTTTATATGTATGTATTAACTTCATTATTCCTACATGGGATTTATATAATTTATGAAATGTGGTATGTATGTGTTTTATTTGTCTTATTATATGCACTGTCACTTTAAATAATACTGTGGGATTTGTAGTCTCCTCTCCTATTTTTGTCACTTTCCTTACTTTGCATTGTGCACACTGCTATAGTGACTATTCACGATTCTAGATCGGGTCAAATCTTTATAAATATCATCCTTTTGTTTGTGGATCATGTGTGCAATGTTAAATACTTTCCCTTTCTTGCTCCCATACCTAATATGGTACCCATGTTATCGGATAGGTGCTTCCTGTATTTCTGGGTAGGCACTTCCTGTATTTCTGGACAGGAAAGTATCTGTACTCATGTCTCCAACATCTTGCACACCGGAGCATCGCTTGCGGCGCCTGATTGTGACACATGCGAGACAATGACGCATTGGGGAGTTCACAGTGACCCGCATCGTCATGGGCTGCCAGATGTGATGCAACTTCCGTGGTGGACAATGTGACACATATGCTGCATATAAGATCAATAGTTTGCACACCTGTGATGGGAATTACAGTTGTGCTCAAAAGTTTACATACCCCCCAGCAGAATTTTTGCTTTCTTGACCTTTTTTCAGAGAATATGAACGATAACACCAAACTTTTTCTTCACTCATGGTTAGTGGTTGGGTGAAGCCATTTATTGTCAAACTGTGTTTCCTCTTTTTAAATCATAATGACAACCAAAAGCATCCAAATGACCCTGATCAAAAGTTCACATACACCATTTCTTAATACCGTGTATTGCCCCCTCTAACATCAATGACAGCTTGAAGTCTTTTGTGGTAGTTGTGGATGAGGTTCTTTATTTTCTCAGATGGTAAAGCTGCCCACTCTTCTTGGCAAAAAGCCTCCAGTTCCTCTAAATTCCTGGGCTGTCTAGCATGAACCGCCCACTTGAGATCTCCCCAGAGTAGCTCAATGATATTGAGGTCAGGAGATTGAGATGGCCACTCCAGAACCTTCACTTTGTTCTGCTGTAGCTAATTACAGGTCAACTTAGCCTTGTGTTTGGATCGTTGTCATGTTGGAACATCCAGGTATGTCCCATGCGCAGCTTTGGGGCTGATGATTGCAAATTTGCCTCCAGTGTTTGCTGATAACGTGCAGCATTCATCTTTCCTTCAACTTTGACCAAGTTTCCTTTGCCTTTGTAGCTCACACATCCACAAAACATCAGCGATCCACCTCCGTGCTTTACAGTAGGAATGGTGTTCCTTTCATCATAGGCCTTGTTGACCTCTCTTCAAATGTAAAGTTTATGGTTGTGGCCAAAAAGTTCAATTTTGGTCTCATCACTCCAAATTACCTTGTTCCAGAAGTTATGAGGCTTGTCTCTGTGCTGTTTTGCGCATTGTAGGCAAAATACTTTGCGGCATTTGCGAAGTAATAACTTTCTTCTGGCAACTCGACAATGCAGCCCAGTTTGAAAGCTGCTGACTGCCATTATCAATTCCTTGGATATCTTTTTGTATCCCTTTCCTGTTCAACTACCTTTTCCCATAGATCTGTTGACAATTCTTTTGTTTTCCCCATGACTCACAATCCAGAAATGTCAGTAGCTGGATGAAAGATGCAAGAGTCTGTCTGGATCCCAGAAACTCACACAGCTTTTATGCGCACACACTGATTACAAGCAAACAGGTCACAGGTGAGGATGTTACCTTTAGTAGCCATTCAACCCCATTTGTGTCAACTTCTGTGCATGTTATCAGGCCAAAATCACCAGGGTATGTTAACCTTTGATCAGAGTTATTTGGATGTTTTGGGTTGTCATTATGATTTAAAAAGAGAAAAACACAGTAGTTTGACAATAAATGACTTCACCCAACCACTAACCATGAGTGGAGAAAATGTTTTGGTGTTATCATTCATATTCTCTGAAAAAAGGCCAAGAAAGCAAAAATTCTGCCGGGGGGTAGGGTTGAGCGATACTTTCCGATATCCAAAAGTATCGGAATCGGAATTGTATCGCCGATACCCAAAAGATATCGGCGATACCCGATACCGATACCGGAAATCCAATGTAAGTCTATGGGAACAAAATATCGGAATTAAAAAAACCCCATTCTTGCCTTGTTGGTTAATTGTACATGAAGGAAAACAACAAAGAGTAATGTACAATGTATTGGGGAAGGTTGAGGAGACATTAAAGGCATAGATGTTTAACCCAATCAAATGGAATAGCATAAATATTTTTTTTTTTAAAGATGTTCGGATTGACGAAGAAATTGACAATATTGTTAACGTTTTTTCTATTTTGGCAAATATGTATATTTCACAACTTCCATGCTCTTCACCTTTTTAACTTTTGACACACTTTCTCCTTCATAATCTTCAGCAGCATCATCTTTTTCATCAAATTATTCTTCATCTTCACCTTCTTTATCTTCTTCTTAAACTTCTTGCTATTCATCTTTTTGTTAACATTACTCATATTCTTCTTATTAAACTATTATTCTTATTCATATTGTACTTCATCTTCTTCATCATATTCTTATTTGTGACAGAGAATCCTGTACTTGTAATCTGTCAAAGTATGAATTTTTCATCCTTCCGTTCTTGCTGTCACAAAAGATTTAAATTACAACAGTATTTGTCCGTGTTCAGTTTAGCCTGCAGCAGCAGGCATTTTCCAGGGGCACCACGAGGAGGAACGGACTCACCCCCATACACTGCTTAGTCTTCTTCTGCTTAGAATTTAGAGCATATATTTTGCTCTTCATTTTGGTCTTATACTTCATGTTCTTCTGCTTTTTGATCTTCTGCTTATTGTTCTTAAGTCTCTTGTTCTGTATCTTGTAGTTTGTCTTAACCTTCTTAGTCCTGTTTGGTAATCTTTTATTTCTTCTTTGTGATGGTGTTTAGGCTGGTTGGCTTGATGCTCGTCGTCCTTGTGGTCGTCATCTTCTTCGGGGTGGTCATCAGGGTCGTCGTCTTCATTGTTGGAGATCCAGAGTGATTACCCAAAAAAGCATTGAAAAAATCTTCAATTTGTAAATGTAGCAGAAGGTACAAGAGTCAATGCAAGTAACGAGGACCAGCTGACTGTGCTGGAACCCGGAGGGGCAGCAGAAGGAAAAGAGCCAATGGCACAACCGAGGACCAGCTGACGTTACTGGGACACGGTTACTAAGCAGGAGGTACCTGTGCTCCAAAGCACTACCAAGGACCAGCAGACGTTGCTGGAACTCGGATACCGAGATTGAGGCACCTAGGCCAAAGGCACTGCGGAGAACCAGCTGACGGTACTGGAACCCGGACGGGTAGCAGAAGGTACCCATGGAAATTTAAGTTGACAGGCCGCGAGCCGGCCGCAGTTACCGAATCCCACAGTACTACAGTGGGTGATTGTCCTATTGTCACAATGGAAACAGCCTTTATTTGCATATCCCGCAGCACACATAGGAAGCACCTAAACTCCAAGCACCATAGAGTCGGCTAACCCGACCGCAACACGACAGGACAACTTATTGGAGGCTAAGTGACGTTTACACTGACAGGAAACAGATGGCGTGCTGTAACCAGTCTTGGCAGGAGTGAGTACCCGTGCCAATGACACTTCCGAGCAACAACTGGCGGTGTTGTAGCCCAGAGATGAGAAGAGAACATGGTGGAGGCAGCAGGACTTTTTGCCGTTCACACAGCAGGGGAACAGCTGACATTACTGAACCCCAGTAACACAGGAGCAAGTGTAGACTGTGCTAACAGCACTTCCGAGCAACAACTGGCGGTGTTGTAGCCCAGGGATGAGAAGAGAACATGGTGGAGGCAGCAGGACTTTTTGCCGTTCACACAGCAGGGGAACAGCTGACATTACTGAACCCCAGTAACACAGGAGCAAGTGTTGACTGTGCTAACAGCACTTCCGAGCAAACAACTGGCGGTTGTTGTAGCCCAGGGATGAGAAGAGAACATGGTGGAGGCAGCAGGACTTTTTGCCGTTCACACAGCAGGGGAACAGCTGACATTACTGAACCCAGTAACACAGGAGCAAGTGTAGACTGTGCTAACAGCACTTCCGAGCAACAACTGGCGGTGTTGTAGCCCAGGGATGAGAAGAGAACATGGTGGAGGCAGCAGGACTTTTTGCCGTTCACACAGCAGGGGAACAGCTGACATTACTGAACCCCAGTAACACAGGAGCAAGTGTAGACTGTGCTAACAGCACTTCCGAGCAACAACTGGCGGTGTTGTAGCCCAGGGATGAGAAGAGAACATGGTGGAGGCAGCAGGACTTTTTGCCGTTCACACAGCAGGGGAACAGCTGACATTACTGAACCCCAGTAACACAGGAGCAAGTGTAGACTGTGCTAACAGCACTTCCGAGCAACAACTGGCGGTGTTGTAGCCCAGGGATGAGAAGAGAACATGGTGGAGGCAGCAGGACTTTTTGCCGTTCACACAGCAGGGGAACAGCTGACATTACTGAACCCCAGTAACACAGGAGCAAGTGTAGACTGTGCTAACAGCACTTCCGAGCAACAACTGGCGGTGTTGTAGCCCAGGGATGAAAAGAGAACATGGTGGAGGCAGCAGGACTTTTTGCCGTTCACACAGCAGGGGAACAGCTGACATTACTGAACCCCAGTAACACAGGAGCAAGTGTAGACTGTGCTAACAGCACTTCCGAGCAACAACTGGCGGTGTTGTAGCCCAGGGATGAGAAGAGAACATGGTGGAGGCAGCAGGACTTTTTGCCGTTCACACAGCAGGGGAACAGCTGACATTACTGAACCCCAGTAACACAGGAGCAAGTGTAGACTGTGCTAACAGCACTTCCGAGAAACAACTGGCGGTGTTGTAGCCCAGGGATGAGAAGAGAACATGGTGGAGGCAGCAGGACTTTTTGCCGTTCACACAGCAGGGGAACAGCTGACATTACTGAACCCCAGTAACACAGGAGCAAGTGTAGACTGTGCTAACAGCACTTCCGAGCAACAACTGGCGGTGTTGTAGCCCAGGGATGAGAAGAGAACATGGTGGAGGCAGCAGGACTTTTTGCCGTTCACACAGCAGGGGAACAGCTGACATTACTGAACCCCAGTAACACAGGAGCAAGTGTAGACTGTGCTAACAGCACTTCCGAGAACAACTGGCGGTGTTGTAGCCCAGGGATGAGAAGAGAACATGGTGGAGGCAGCAGGACTTTTTGCCGTTCACACAGCAGGGGAACAGCTGACATTACTGAACCCCAGTAACACAGGAGCAAGTGTAGACTGTGCTAACAGCACTTCCGAGCAACAACTGGCGGTGTTGTAGCCCAGGGATGAGAAGAGAACATGGTGGAGGCAGCAGGACTTTTTGCCGTTCACACAGCAGGGGAACAGCTGACATTACTGAACCCCAGTAACACAGGAGCAAGTGTAGACTGTGCTAACAGCACTTCCGAGCAACAACTGGCGGTGTTGTAGCCCAGGGATGAGAAGAGAACATGGTGGAGGCAGCAGGACTTTTTGCCGTTCACACAGCAGGGGAACAGCTGACATTACTGAACCCCAGTAACACAGGAGCAAGTGTAGACTGTGCTAACAGCACTTCCGAGCAACAACTGGCGGTGTTGTAGCCCAGGGATGAGAAGAGAACATGGTGGAGCAGCAGACTTTTTGCCTTTCACACAGCAGGGAACAGCTGAATTACTGACCCAGTAACACAGGAGCAAGTGTAGACTGTGCTAACAGCACTTCCGAGAACAACTGGCGGTGTTGTAGCCAGGATGAGAAGAACATGGTGGAGGCAGCAGGACTTTTTGCCGTTCACACAGCAGGGGAACAGCTGACATTACTGAACCCCAGTAACACAGGAGCAAGTGTAGACTGTGCTAACAGCACTTCCGAGCAACAACTGGCGGTGTTGTAGCCCAGGGATGAGAAGAGAACATGGTGGAGGCAGCAGGACTTTTTGCCGTTCACACAGCAGGGGAACAGCTGACATTACTGAACCCCAGTAACACAGGAGCAAGTGTAGACTGTGCTAACAGCACTTCCGAGCAACAACTGGCGGTGTTGGAGCCCAGGGTCAAGGAGGATGTTTAAATACTATATCAAGTATTTTCCTTGTTACGTGTCAATTAAAAATGTCTATACTCCAAACAAGAGAAATATAACCTTTAGTTCCATAAGATGATGATTTAACTTAAAAAAATATATGTAAATTAATAATTTACAAACATAAACGCATACATTAACATGTTGAAAAGCAATGCAAACCACAATTAAAATAGGTTAAATAATCTGCTATACGGTTTAAAATAAAAGCATACAAGTACATATCAGAATCCATTAATGATGGCTAAGTAACAGTATGTACACCATTTTTATTGTGTAGACAATGAATGGCTGACTTAAAAACATAATCAGCATTACAAGTTATCTTTGACATTCATAAAACTTTACATTTGGTGAATAATATCACTAAAATTTTTTAAAAAATATCTAAAATTTCCATCATGGAATACTGATAATATGTGCCAATCATTTATATTAACAAACAAAAAATTTAAAAAGTGCATAGTGCAGAGTGAAAACAGATATTTATGCCTGACTGTGGACTTGCAAGCATGACAACGGATAGATAAGGTATATATAGATGAGACTGCATAGCCACAGATGGTGAATGGCGATGTAATACTGTACCTCAATAAAGTGTGCGTTACTACTACATACTTTTTTTTATATAGCTTTATAAAAGGTTACGTGCATGTATGGTTGCGCCTTTGTTTGGACGCACAGACTGGCTTCCTGCTGTGACGCGTTGGGTATTGGAGCGTCTGTACGTCTTATGACGCAGACTAACATTCACGGTGCGCATCGTTCATCATCGCAAGCGTACCGACAACACAAAGGCGTTGTCATGACTGCTTTACTCAGTAAACATGCACCTATGATGAAACATACACGCATGTGCCCTATTACATAACAAGCTACAAGAAAAACGAGTGTGAGGTGTGACACAGCTGTTTTGTTAAGGTACAGTATTATATCGACATTGTACAGGTGTCGCTATTCAGTCTGATAAATAGATATCATTCACCTATTCTATCAGTTGTCGTTCTTTCAGCACCACTTACAGGTATATATTTTGCTATTGTGACTATGCACTATTGACTTTACCAAGGTAATGCATGATTTTTGGTAGCGATTATCATGTTTACATGAAGGACCTTTATGATATGGGCTGTTAACTTTCTAATTAAATATGTATTTTTTAAAATGACACAAATATAAGTAATGTTGAAGATGACTATTCCTACATGCATTGTTTGCACAATATTACAGGTGTACATCACGTCCCTTAATCAACATTGGATTATTATATTTACTTGTATGCTTTTATTTAAAAGGCAAGAACACTGAAGTATAACCTTCGCACTGCAGCAGTTGTCAAAGTTCAACCCACATTATGCACTTACAACATTGCAGCATTTGAGTCATGATGTGAGTTGGATTTGTCTAAGCTATGGAGTGACAAGGTTGACCATCAGTATCCTATAGCATAAGTAGGCTTTTGTGTTTGCATTTGTTTTCGACATGTGCATATCTGTAATAATATGTCACAATTATTTTGTTACAGATTTGTGACAAAGACTAATCATTTTATGGTTTTAAAGTTGACGTTTCAAATGTTTACAGCTTAGAAATCAGGGTGTAGCCTCATATCTATGTGTAGCACTAGACACTTTGACATGTCATGTTTTTTTCACCATGATTAGGTAGCTAGCAGTAATTTTTGCCGGACACACAGCAGGGAAACAGCAGGCGTTACTGAACCCCACAAACACATCAGCGATTGTTTTCATCTGTGCATCTAACACTTCTGAGCAGCAACTGGCGGTGTTGAAGCCCAGGGTCAAGGAGGGTGTAGGCAGAGGCCTAGTATGAGATGTTTGAAGTTGAAGTTGTAGTTAGCAGCAGTAATTTTTGCCAGACACACAGCAGGGGAACAGCAGGCGTTACTGAACCCCACAAACACATCAGCGATTGTTTTCATCTGTGCATCTAACACTTCTGAGCAGCAACTGGCGGTGTTGAAGCCCAGGGTCAAGGAGGGTGTAGGCATAAAATATTGAGTTATTGCCTTGTTACGTGGCCATTGCAAATGTATGTACTTCAAACAAGAATAAATGAAGTTTTACTAGGACAATAAAATGATGAATTTCAATTCCAAGAATAGAAAAATATTTATACTTGAGAGTCCGCTGTGGTTGATACCGTTTAATGGCTAACTGAAAATATGGTAACAAATTCCAAGCTTTCCAGACTACTCAGGTCTCTTCATCAGGCTAAGACTAAAACAAAAAATGAAGAATCACATATTTCTACACACAACAGGACACAGGAATAGGTAAGACAAGTGAGGGAGGGACAAGTGAGGGGAGACCGGCCAAAAAATGAGAACAAGGATGAATTATCAGCGCCACACAATAAGAGAAAAAAAATGGATTTACCTGTGGCAAAACACTTTTGTATGCCCGGTCATAGCATGATGGATATGGAATTACTGGTATTAAAATATTACTTAAAATATGAGAAAGATACAAAGGTTTCAGAATATAAGCTCATCATGACCTTTGACACTGTTAGTGATGGAATGAATAGATCACACGGATTTATGTCATTCTATATCAATTAAGGAATCTGCGTCTCTGCCCTTCCAGGGGCATGAAAACACAAAACCAGACCCCAATCAGAGGGCAATAAAACTTTCTATCCTTATCTAGGAACTGTTCCAATATTTATGTTCATCCCTCTGTGATAATGACAGTTCTGCTACACGTCACTTACTTGTCTTACCTATTGCACTATTCCTGTGTCCTGTTGTGTATAGAAATATGTGATGCTTCATTTTTTGTTTTAGTCTTTGCCTGATGAAGAGACGTGAGTAGCCTCGAAAGCTTGCAATTTGTTACCATCTTTTCAGTTATCCATTCAAAGGTATCAACCACTGCGGACTCTCAAGTCTAAATATTTATCTATCTACTGGCTAACACGGTACAAAGATACACATGTTTCCTAACTTCAAGAATAAAAATAAAGACACTGCAAATATAAACGCATATATGCACATGCCAACAAGAAATGGAACAACACACCACACCACCCAAAAAATTGGTTACAAAATATAGTGTTGTAAATTTAAGAATAAAAGTCCATTTTTGTATTTATGAATAATGCTTAAGGAACGCTATGTTAAACCATAACATAGTGAAGACAATGGATTTTGTAATAGTCACTCATCATCATCATCATTGCAATTTAGATGTGACAGTCACAGACATTTCAATTATTTAAGTTAATAAAATAGTTACTTTGTACACCATGTATGACATGTCCAGCATGGACTCATCTATGTGATGACACAATAATGTACGATAAAAAATAACCATTTAAAAAAACATAATGCATTGTCACAATTTAAGTGTGTGCCTGCAAGTGTAGGTGAAACAAAGGCTACGGATAGCAAAGGTATATTCTATGTCTGTATCAGACAGTGGACAGCCTCTGATGGGTAATGGCGATGTTATACTGTACGTCAATAAAGTCTGCGGCTGCAATCATGCATTTTTTGCTTGTACAGTGTTGAAGAGGGTAAAAGCATGTCTGGTTGCGCATGGCTTTATCCGTCAACACTACCTTCCTACTGTCACGCGTAGGGTAGGGTAGCAAGTGTCAATTAGATGACTCTATAAAATGTGACGTTACGCAGCGTTATTGCGCCCTAGGGACGCCAAAAATACGACAGCAGTAATCATTTACTGTCTAATACTCCACCTATGACCAACAAAAAAAGACCGTTCCCTCTTTAACAATCTACAAGACTAACAAGCATAATGGTTGACGCTGACTTTATTGAGGTACAGTATTACATCGACATTGTCCATGAGTAACTATGCACTAATTATGCAAATTGTCTCTTCAGAGAGGAAGAGAGCTAGAACTCTAGTGCCACCTTTTGGAAGGTAGCAATCCTACAAGTCAATGTCGACCCTTTAACGAGCCTTATCACATGACCTAGGATAATAGCCAAACCAGAATCTCAATTTGCAGACACTGTGTTTCGGGGTTCAGCCCCTCGTCAGTGCAAAGCGGAGATCTGGTTTGGCTGTGTGAGAGGCGTCAGACCATTGTCCAAGAAATATCGTCACTCCTTGCGGAGATCAACATGCTAAGCATGCAGATGAGGAGACTTAAAGCCGCAATGCTCCTCTGGGAAATATGCTAATTATGCAAATTGTCTCTTCAGAGAGGAAGAGAGCTAGAACTCTAGTGCCACCTTTTGGAAGGTAGCAATCCTACAAGTCAATGTCGACCCTTTAACGAGCCTTATCGCGGCTTTAAGTCTCCTCATCTGCATGCTTAGCATGTTGATCTCCGCAAGGAGTGACGATATTTCTTGGACAATGGTCTGACGCCTCTCACACAGCCAAACCAGATCTCCGCTTTGCACTGACGAGGTGCAAAGTGTCCTGGATACCTTGAGTGCTGTCTCTTGGCCTTCCGGCATCGCCACTTCAGTGGCTTAAGCCGGTTGCTGCTTTAGGGAGATAGCCAGGAGGATTCAGGGAGAAGATCCTTGGAGTTGTGGACGATGGGAGTCTGACTTCAATTCTCTGGGACCGGTGATAGCCGGGTCAAAAATGGATTCCGGATTGAAATCGCTGAAGATAAGAAGTTGCATTTTTCCCTGGGATATTTGGTCAACATGGTTTTTTATGACATCCTGAAGATTCGGAAGTCCGATATAATATGCCTGCAGGAGTTCAGGAGGGAAGGCAGGTATGTGCTGGTGCTATCTTCTATGGCGGCTTGCCAGAATTTGTTTACTGCCCTGAAAAATGGAGTTGCAAATCCTTTGCTGGAAGGACTTACCTTTACTGTGCTATACTCTAAGGGGGATATCCCACTTGTGGTTTTCATGCACAACCCTTTTGTTTCCCTGGAGGACATTACTTTATTTTTGAAAAGACATTGCATTTATGTTCAGTACTCCCACAGGGTCCTGAATGGAGAAGGGCTCTGGACCGGGAAGTACAAATTTTTTGTGAGATTTGGGATGGATCCCCAAGGCCCGGGAGGCATCCATTACCCCCCTCTTAATTTTTCAATTGGGAAAAATAGTGGTTTTTTGTTTTTTCCAGATGCCCCACTGTATTGCAGGAGGTGTAAAAATTTCGGGCATACCCAGGATAGTTGCAAGGACATGCCAACTTGTAGGAATTGCAATGGTTCCGGCCATATGGTAAAGACTGCACAAATCCTGTTATGTGTAATGCTTGTGGTGAGGAGGGCCATAAGTATCGGGATTGTAAGGCCAGGATCAGTCCTAGGTCTTACGCTGAGGTCACAGGTGGGGCAGCTGCGCCCCCTGCTGCTGTTGTTGACATTCCACAGGTTACAGACCCGGATCTTATTGAGGAACCTGAAATCATGGATGCACATGAGGAGGCCCTGCCCGAAACGGAGACTCCCAGCCCAGAGGTGGCAGGTTTGGAACTTGCTGAGGTTGAATGTGAGCTCCCTCATCAGTCTGATGTCTGTGGGGAGGGGGAGTTGGAGGGTTCTCTTGGTAATACCCCCAGTATATCTTGGTTAGCTACTGAGGAGGAGTTGACCAGTTGTGGAGATCAAGGTGACTTCACTCTTGCAAGGCCCTCTGAGGAGGAGGAGGAGCCTGGAACTTCCTGTAAAAAGCCCAGAACGGATTGGGGGACGCCGGTGAAGATTGTTTAAGTCCGGTGAGTGAACGTAGTTACCCTCAGAATGTCTTCTCTCCTGACACCAATGTTTTTTTAGGCATTCCCGCAGACGTAAACAGATTCGGGGAGTTGCAGTTCCAGATGGAAGACGAAAACGGCTGAAGAAGTGGCCTGTTTGTCGTCATGTAAATAACACCATCATGTTATGGCTCCCCAAGCTGGTTGGGGCATTGCGTCCCTGAATGTCAGACAAATTAGATCTAAATCCAGGAGGGCAGTCGTCCTAGATTATATTAAACAGATGAATGCTCACATCTTTTGTCTTCAGGAATGTGGGATTGAGGACGCTCCAAGCGATAAGGACTGGCCTTACGGTCAGCATGTATGGTCTGGCTCATGTGTTAATAGGAATGATGGTGTAGGGATATTAATGGGTAACAGGGAGATTAGTTTAGATAGCTACACGGTGGTAGAGGTGGGTAGATGTATAATTGCACATGTTAGCTATAGGGGGTGGCGGGCTAGAATTATTAATGTGTACTGTCCATCAGTAAAGGATGGGAAAAAGGAGCGTCTGGCTCTTTTGGAAAAATTAAGTTTGTTTCTTCCAGGCAAAATGCCTACAGTTTTAGTTGGAGACTTTAATTGCATCACAGAAGGGAATTGTGACATAACTGGTAAAAAGTTATCCAATCTTATTTCTGATTTTTCCCTTCTAGATGCTGCTGCTCTGAAATTTGGCATCCCACCACCGCCAACATACCATGCTGATAGGGGTGGTATTGCATCCAGAATAGATAAAATGTTGTTTTCCAAAAATATGTTGTGTATGAATTTTGAACAAAATGCTGTACCTTTTTCTGATCATGAGTGTTTGAGAGGTGTGTTTAGTGCGATTGATGACCGTGTGTATGGTGGTGGGGTTTGGAAGCTGAACGTTAGGTTGTTAGAAGATGAGGATGTGATGAATGAATTAAAAATAAAGTATAAAGAGTGGAGAGTATGTAAGAGGAATTTTGCATGTGTGCTGGAATGGTGGGACTGGGTTAAGGTGTGTTGCAAAAAATTCTTCAAAAAATGGGGCTATAAAAAAGCTGCTATTTATCGGGAAATATTTAATGATTTAAACAGGCGTATAGACTGGTTAAGGAAGTGTGGAGAAAGTGGGATGGATGTGTCTGATGAGCTGGCTGAGACAAAGAGTGAACTAAAGCGTGTTATGGATGCGAAAGGAAAGGAAATCATCTATCGCACCAAAATAGAACATCTTGAGAAAGATGAAAAGTGCACAAGGTTCTTTTTTAAGAAATGAATGGGAGAAAGGTTGATATGGATAAAGTCCTGGATAGGAACGGTTTGTGTGTGTCAGGTGAGAATGTGATAAAGGAGGTGAATAGGTTCTACAGCAAGTTATATGATAAAAAATGGATTGACTCTGGTCTTGTTTCAGAAGTGCTGAATGGGTTAGAAAACAAGTTGGGTAGTGAAGAATTGTGATATTTTGAATGAGGACGTGATTATGGATGAAGTAGAAAACGTGATGAAGAGTGCTAAAAAGAATAAGACACCAGGGAAAGACGGATTGCCGGTAGAATTCTATGTGAAAGCGTGGGATTTCCTGGGTGCTGATTTGACTGAGATATGTAAGTACATGTGGGAGAATGGTAAGTTGTGTGAATCAATGAAGGAGGGGGTGGTTGTGCTTGTGTATAAGAAAGGTGAGAGAAAGTGTTTAGAGAATTGGAGACCTATAACGCTGCTGAATGCAGATTACAAAATCTATAGCAAATTGTTGGCGAATCGTATGCGTGAGGTGATTGGTAATGTTGTGGATGAGGATCAAGTGTGTGCTGTGCCTGGGAGAAGTATGAGTGATAACTTATTGTTATTAAGGGATTTGATTGGGGACTGCATGGGAAGGAAACAGAAGTGTATGGTTCTGACAATTGATTTTGAGAAAGCGTTTGATAGGGTCTCGCATGTGTTTTTGTTTAAAGTTCTGGAGAGAATGGGATTTCCTAAAAAATTTGTGAATGGGTTAATGTCTTTGTATGATTGTGTGTCAAGTGAGTTTCTTGTTAATGGATGGTTGAGTGAGAAAGTGAATATTATGTCTGGTGTAAGGCAGGGGTGTCCCATGTCCCCTGTCTTATTTGTATGTGTGATTGAACCTTTGTTGTGCTTGGTGAGACGTGATAAAGTGGTGCGAGGTTTGTTGGTACCGGGGAGTGGTGGAAAGCATGTGAAAGTTCTTGGATATATGGATGATGTTGTGGTTGTGAGTGAAAGTGTTGCGTCTATGAGTAGAGTTAAGTTGCTTTTGGAGTTTTTCTGTGGTGCGTCTGGTTTTAGAGTGAATTGGAATAAATGTAGTTTTAAATGTTTTGGGGATGATGGGGTTAAAATGGAGGGGGTTAAATGTGAGGAGGGTGCTCTCAAAGTGCTGGGAGTATTATTTAATAAGGAGCTGGAAGGTAAGGAGAGCTGGGAGGAGTGTGGATTGCGCATAGAGCGTAAGTTAAATTTTTGGCGACTGAGAGACTTGACCTTGAATGGTAAGATTTTGGTCATAAAAGCGGTGATTCTTCCGATTCTGCTTTTTATTGCAACAGTTTTTCCACCGTCTAATAGGAAAATAAAAAGAGTGGAAAAGTTAGTTTTTACTTTTTTCTGGAGTAGTAAAATAGAAAAACTTAAGAGAGAAAGTCTTTTTAAGGCATGTCACCATGGTGGCATGGCCTTTCCAAAATTGAGATTTTTCTGGGGCTTCAGTTACATCAAAACGGTAGTTATTTTGTTGAATAAAGGAAATAAAGGAGCATATATGGCAAGATATTCTGCTGGTTGGATGTTGTATGGCTTGTGTTGGAGAAAGAGGGATGCTAGAGTGCCTGTTGCTTTCAAGTGTCCGGTCTGGTATGAGGTGATTGAAAAGTTTGTGAGGAAGCATGATTTACTGAGTGTGCCGATGAATGATTTTAGAATGGCTAAGAAGGTGATGAAGATAATACATAAGAATGATGTGGAGAGTAATATTGTGGGTTTGAGAGGGAATGAAGTCTCGGTTGCATGGAAGAGTTTGGGAACACATGGGATGTCTAATAGACAGAGGGATATTGTATGGATGTCCTTGCACAATATTTTGCCTGTGCGACAGGTTCAGAAGAGACGAGGCCTGACCAGAACGGATGTGTGCCCGAGAGAAGGATGTGGTGGATGTGAGACTGTGTGGCATACTATGTGGGACTGTGATTACGCGTACAGTGTGTGGAAGTGTGTAGGTGGGTTGTGTAAGGAGTTAGCGGGGGTGAGTTTTATTGACTGGCGTGTTGCAATGTTTGGAATTGGTGCATGTGGTCGTGTGAAAAATAGAATCCTATGGTTAATTATGATTTGTGTGATGCAGAGTTTGTGGGATGTGAGGAATTTAGGAATTTTCAAAGAGAAGCATTTATCTGTGAATAAGTGTGTCGGGCTGATCCTTTCTAGATTATACTTGATTTATAAATTAGACAGCGAAGGCGGTGGTGGTTCTGATGCAGAGGGCGTTTGGAAATTTAAAAAATGGCAGCACCTGATCAAATATCAGTGAATTTTAGTGATGTTTATTGATGTTTATGACGTCTTTTGTGTATACCTTTGGTTTGTTATGCTGAATTAAATATGAACCATGATGATGAGAGTTGAAACAACGACGTTTAAGTTGATGAGCTTATATTGAGTTGTTTATAACTAACCTGAATGGTTTTAAAAAAAAAAAAAAAAAAAACACAGTGTCTGCAAATTGAGATTCTGGTTTGGCTATTATCCTAGGTCATGTGATAAGGCTCGTTAAAGGGTCGACATTGAATTGTAGGATTGCTACCTTCCAAAAGGTGGCACTAGAGTTCTAGCTCTCTTCCTCTCTGAAGAGACAATTTGCATAATTAGCATATTTCCCAGAGGAGCATTGCGGCTTTAAGTCTCCTCATCTGCATGCTTAGCATGTTGATCTCCGCAAGGAGTGACGATATAACTATGCACTGTGATACCTATATACCATTATTAATTTATATCTGTTGTGGTTGTTTCAACAGCACTTGCAGGTATAACTACCTATTGTCAGTATGCATGATGCACTTTCTAGATGTAATAATTTATTATTGCACATTATTACCAGGTTTAGATGCTGGCCATTTCATATATGGTGTGTGAAGTTACAGTTGGCATCAGTATGTGTATTTTAAATGTCTGTCATAAATAAAACTCGTGATGATGATGATGAGGATTTTATGATTCGTACATCCATTGACTGCATTATCTTACAGGTACAGATAAAGTTCCTTAAAAAGCATTAATTGATAAGTATGAAATGTACTTTTATGCATTAATTTCAAAAAGTGAAGACTATGTTTTAGTTTTTGTTACCATTTGTAATAGACATGTGCAGATATGCGCTGTGATGACAAATTATTATTTGTCCATATTTGTAATAAAAATTTATCATTCTAGGCCTGGAAAACTTCACAATTTCCTGTTTTAAGCATAACAATCAGGGTGACGGCTCTTCCCTATTTGGAGCATGTTCGACATGGGTTTTTCTGTGCATGTGTAGGGAACAGGAGACTTCTTGCCGGACACACAGCAGGGGAACAGCTGGCGTTACTGAACCCCACTAACACTATAGCTTGTGTATTGGTCTGTGGACACGACACTTCTGAGCAGCAACTGGCAGTGTTGTAGCCCAGGGAGTAGAGTTCAGGTGGTAGAAAGATGAACATAACAGGAGACATGGATAACGTTGCGAACCAGTTATTTAATCTGAAAACGGACAGACAAATTCTGGCGAGATCCATGCCTTGTTCATTTTCAGAAAAGTAAGTCGGTCTACATTATCGGAGGATAGTCGCATGCGACGGTCTGTTAGTACACCACCTGCAGCACTAAAGACGCGCTCCGATAATACACTGGCAGCAGGGCAAGCCAGCACCTCCAATGCATACTGGCTAAGCTCTGGCCATGTATCCAGCTTAGAGACCCAAAACTTGAATGGGGAAGAGCCATCTGGGAGTACACTGAGAGGGAAAGACATGTAGTCTGTCACCATCTTACGGAAACGTTGCCTCCTGCTGACTGGAGCCGTCTCGGATGGTGTAGACATTTGTGGCGCTGCCACAAAACTTCGCCACATTTGGAACATACTGGTCTTGCCCTGTGCAGAGGCGCTGCTTGTGCTCCCTCTTGTTGCAGAGCTGTCTCCACTGCCTCGACGCACAGAGCTGCTTTGTAAAGCAGTAGCAGCAGCAGTGCTCTCGGCTGGAATGGAGAACATTATGGATTGCACCAGTGTGTCTTGGTACTCCCGCATTTTACGCTCCCGGTTCAACGGTGTGATGAGACTTTGTAAGTTGTCCCGGTAGCGAGGGTCTAGGAGGGTGTACACCCAATAATCAGACGTGGTGAGAATGTGGGCGATGCGGCGGTCGTTTCTCAGGCACTGCAGCATGAAATCAACCATGTGCTGCAGACTCCCAACTGGCCAAGAAACGCTGTCCCCTGCAAGAGGCGTCATCTCTGCCTGCTCTGCATCACCCCACCCTCGCTCTACATACTGACTAGAGCATTGTGTACCTCCCTCTGGAGCGATGTCTTCCTCCTCCATTGACTCCTCCTCATCCTCCTCACAAAGTGAGCCCTACCCAGCCCTTTGTGAGGAACCACGTTGCGCTGACTGTCCAGAAGGTGATGGAATTTGTGACTCCTCATCCTCCACCTCTTCCAAAACCTCATCTCTTATTGCTTGCAGTGTTTTTTGAAGCAGGCAGATAAGGGGGACAGTCAGGCTGACTAGTGCATCATCTGCACTCGCCATCCGCGTTGACTCATCAAACGCACGCAAAACGTGGCAGATGTCCTTCATAGAGGCCCACTCAGTAGTGGTGAAGTGTGAACGGCGCAAATTGCGAGTTGATTGCGCCTGATGCAGCTGATACTCCATTACTGCTGGCTGCTGCTCACACAACCGCTCCAACATATGTAACGTGGAATTCCACCTGGTGGGTACGTCACATATGATGCGATGTTCAGGAAGGCGAAATATGCGTTGCAGAGCTGCAATGCGCGATCTGGCCATGCTGGAACGTCGCAAGTGAGCGCACTCTAGGCGGACCTTGTGCAGCAGTGCATCAAGATCCGGATAGTCCCTCAAAAAACTCTGCACGACCAAGTTGAGCACATGTGCCAGACATGGTATGTGAGTGAGGTTGCCAAGGCCCAGAGCTGCCACCAGATTTCGGCCATTGTCACACACTACCAAGCCTGGCTGGAGATTCGCTGGCAAAAACCACACGTCGCTCTCCTGCTTGATGGCGGCTGTGCTCATATCGGTCGCATCAGGTAAGCGTTCACGGGTCCATGTGGAGGTAGACCATGACGGCTCCTGCAGCGATGATTCTGAGGAACTGGAGTAGGAGGAGGAGTCAATGTGGACAGACTTGATTCCTGCAATCCTTGGAGTTGGCAGAACACGTACAGCGCCACTCGCAAGATCTGTACCCGGCTCCACAACATTGACCCAATGGGCAGTGAGGGAAAGGTATCGTCCCTGGCCATGGGTACTGGTCCACGCATCGGTGGTCAGGTGGACCTTGCTACTGACGGCGTTTAGTAGCGCATGTTTAATTTTTCCCTCAACATGCTTTTGCAGACCAGGAACGGCTTGCCTGCTGAAATAAAATCGGCTGGGCACATTGTATTGTGGGACTGCCAATGCCATTAAGTTCCTGAAACTGTCAGTCTCCACCAGCCTGAATGACAGCATTTCAAGGGACAGGAGTTTTGCAATGCCAGCATTCAGAGCCTGTGCTCGTGGATGGTTTGCCGAGTATGGCCGTCTTTTATCCCATGCCTGTGCTACCGATGGCTGTTTTGTGGCCTGGGAGTGTGAGGATGACAGGGAACTTGCAGCTGTGGGTGGAATAACACTGGGTCTCTGGACAACAGTGACAGAGGTTCTTCCATGGCGATCCTGTGAGGAAGCCGAACCAGCTGTGTGTGAGCTGGAGGAAGAGGCTCCAACACGAGCTGAAGATGTAGGTGCTGCTGTAGGTTGGCCTACATCTGCAGTGTGTCTTTGTAACTCAACCACGTGCTTTGACCGCACATGTTTCCACATATTTGTGGTATTAAGGTTACTGACACTTTTACCTCTTTTTACTTTTTGATTACACAGCTTGCATTTGACATAGCAAATATCATCTGCAAGTGTGTCAAAAAAGGACCACGCAGTGCAAGTCCTGGGAGCGCCCGTTTTGGCTGTTGGAAGAGAACTGCTACGAACGGGTGCCAAACTGGAGGCTACAGGCAACCGAGTCTGCAGCCTACCTCTCCCTACTGTTTGGACCGTTGGGGCAATCTCTTCCTCAGAGCTGCTACCACCACTTTCCTGTTCCTCACGCCATGTTGGGTCTTGGACCTCATCATCTCCACTACCCTCTTCCAACACCTGCTGCTGTTGGGTGGTCTGGCCAGCACCATGCTCAACAGAAACTGGCACCTGAGTCTCATCATCATCAGATGCATTCTGCGGTGTGCTGACCATCGGCACTGACTCACCCGCCTCTTCACATTCAGAGAGATACAGCTGTTGCGCATCACTGCATACTGCCTCTTCTTCACATTCCAGAATGCTGCTTGGCTGGGCCCCTGTTTGCAAGCCAACAGATTCTGAGAACAGAAGCAGAGACTCAGCTGGCTCCAGTTCAGAACTCTCTGACTGCCTGGGCAATTTGGCAGGCGGTGAAGAGACAGATGGTTGTTCAACAGTGCTGTGGTCCTGAGAGGAGGTGGAAGCAATTGAAGTCGATGCATTGGCTGCCATCCAACCAACAACGGCTTCAATTTGTTCTTCCCGCAGCAGGGGGGTACGCTGAGCTCCTACAAAAGTGCGCATAAAGGAACGCTCACGGGGAAAACTGGTGGATGCTGTGTCACTGGGTGCGGCAGCAGCCACAGAATCCCCACGTCCTCTCCCTGCTGAAACTCCACGGCCACGACCACGTGCCTTACTCCCTGCCTTCTTCATCTTGGTAGATTGATAAAGAAAGTCAGAAAAGTTATAAGGCCTAAGTGTGGTTATTCCTCAGAGACTGCAGTGAACACTGCAGACAACTGTTCAGTAGCTGTGAAAGGCCCCTTTGTGTACTTCTATAGTGTTTGCAACCAATGTATTGTATACGGATGGAAGCGCGTCACACTAATAGATTAGATTTTTTTCAAATATAATGGAGCAGCACCAATTAGAGAAAAATGTGAAGGATGAGGCAGTGCCCACAGCTCAGCAGACTACAACCACAGTGGTTGAAGAACTAACTGGAGCGTAATCTGCACTCAAAAAATGAAAGCTCACAGACTACAGTGAACACTGCAGACAACTGTTCAGTAGCTGTGAAAGGCCCCTTTGTGTACTTCTATAGTGTTTGCAACCAATGTATTGTATACGGATGGAAGCGCGTCACACTAATAGATTAGATTTTTTTCAAATATAATGGAGCAGCACCAATTAGAGAAAAATGTGAAGATGAGGCAGTGACACACGCTCAGCAGACTACAACCAGCAGTGGTTGAAGAACTAACTGGAGCGTAATCTGCACTCAAAAAATGAAAAGCTCACAGACTGCAGTGAACACTGAACACAACTGTTCACTATCTGTGAAAGGCTCCTTTCTGTACTTCTATAGTGTTTGCAACCAATGTATTGTATACGGATGGAAGCGCGTCACACTAATAGATTAGATTTTTTTCAAATATAATGGAGCAGCACCAATTAGAGAAAAATGTGAAGGATGAGGCAGTGACACACGCTCAGCAGACTACAACCAGCAGTGGTTGAAGAACTAACTGGAGCGTAATCTGCACTCAAAAAATGAAAAGCTCACAGACTGCAGTGAACACTGAAACACAACTGTTCACTATCTGTGAAAGGCTCCTTTCTGTACTTCTATAGTGTTTGCAACCAATGTATTGTATACGGATGGAAGCGCGTCACACTAATAGATTAGATTTTTTTCAAATATAATGGAGCAGCACCAATTAGAGAAAAATGTGAAGGATGAGGCAGTGACACACGCTCAGCAGACTACAACCAGCAGTGGTTGAAGAACTAACTGGAGCGTGATCTGCACTCAAAAAATGAAAAGCTCACAGACTGAGTGAACACTGAAACACAACTGTTCACTATCTGTGAAAGGCTCCTTTCTGTACTTCTATAGTGTTTGCAACCAATGTATTGTATACGGATGGAAGCGCGTCACACTATAATTTCTATTGAATGGAGCAGCTAGAATTACACTAAAGAAAAAAAAAAGAGTCTGTGAGTGACACGTGCAGATGCCTACAGACAGCGTTGGATGCAGAGCAAACTGCAGCGTCACCTGCACTCTCACACACACACCTTGCACAGAGCTGTTAAAACAACACTGCAAGGCAAAAGGAAGCTTTACACAGCGGTTGGTGCTAGCCTGCCTACAGCACAGTACACTAAATCGCAATCTCTAACTGTCCCTCAGAGTCAGCAGAGCAGCGTTCTGTCCCTAACTGAGTTCACAGCACAGTGACGCTAAAATGGCGGCGGCGCCTTTTATAGTGCATTCTGACATCATTTCAGCAGCCAATCACAGCCATGCCATTAGTTAAGATGACCGCAGCATTACAGATATGCCCACACTTCATAAGATTCCTCATTGGCTGACTAAAATCACATTGTCTCTCAAAGAATTATGGGAACTTCCGATTCCGGTATACGATATTGGAAAATATCGGAACTAAGTATCGAATTCCGATACAGCGAATATCGGCCGATACCCGATACTTGCGGTATCGGAATGCTCAACACTACCGGGGGGTAAACTTTTGAGCACAACTGTATATATGTCATAGGGCAGTAAGGTGTTAGACTTTTGATTGTTTTTTTCTGTATGTATTTTCCATTTACCATAATGAAGGACTGACCACATATGTGGGCTCAGGACATGGAATGTAATATGTGGACCTGTGGTGGAATCATGGACCATATCTGAGGCCCCAATGACTTGTTGGGTTGACCACCACTTGCCTCTATTGAGCTCTGTGAAGATCCATACAGAGGCTCAGGTACAGAGCTGTGTCATCATACTGACTATTAACTTCATTTAAGGTGTCAAAGATAAGAATTGTCAATAATAGTTGGAACAATATTCAATTATTTATTAATCAATTTCCTATCAGTATGTATTTGGAGTATGGGAGGAAACTGGAGAACCCGGAGGAAACCCATGCGAACTCAGGGAGAACATACAAACTCCTTGCAGTTGTTTTCTTTGGTTAGGTTTGGACCCTAGCGCTGCAAAGCAACAGTGCTAACCACTGAGCCACCGTGTTGCCCAATAGTCCTCAATGTGGCCCTAATTATGATAGGCCTCATGACGAAGACATAACTTGATACAGAAGTTACTTCTCAGCACTAAAAGTCTGGTAAATATCGAGAACAGAGACAGAGCCCGGAATCTGCCTCTTTATGCAGCAGCAAACTCACATTATTCCGTGAGTATGTCTGACTGCGGAAAGTCCAGTAAGTGACATGTCCTTAAGTGAGGACAGAGACCGAGCCCGGAATCTGCCTCTTTATGCAGCAGGAAACTCACATTATTCCGTGAGTATGTCTGACTGCGGAAAGTCCAGTAAGTGACATGTCCATAAGTGAGAACAGAGACCGAGCCCGGAATCTGCCTCTTTATGCAGCAGGAAACTCACATTATTCCGTGAGTATGTCTGACTGCGGAAAGTCCAGTAAGTGACATGTCCATAAGTGAGAACAGAGACCGAGCCCGGAATCTGCCTCTTCATGCAGCAGGAAACTCACATTATTCCGTGAGTATGTCTGACTGCGGAACGTCTAGTAGGTGACATGTCCATAAGTGAGAACAGAGACCGAGCCCGGAATCTGCCTCTTTTTTTCTGTCATGTTTTTGTCTTGTAGAAGAGTTGTCACATCCGGCTGGATTCTATATTCTTTGACGGATCACACTCAGGCCTCTCTCTGGAATTGTGATCTGCAGAAATAATAAATATGACTGATTATGACTGAAGATGAAACAATTGCATATCATATGTAAGTGGCACGCAATGTACTCCTGGTTACTGAATTATTGCCTTGTGAGAAAAGATTTAAGATAATTGATATTTGCTTATTCTTGGGTTTGGACTATACCCCCCCATTCGTACAGAGATGGCGGTCAATGAACTTCAGAAGGGAGATTTGTTACTTTTTGGTGATTTTAGCATTAATTCAAAGGTTACTTAGACTCGACTGCTGAGACAGGATAACTATCCCAAATATTAGACTATTGGCTAAATAAACAAGAATTATATGATGCATTGCGGTGTCTAAACATCTCTTCAAGGCAGTTCACACACTACTCCGACAGACATAACTCTGTCTAGAATCAATTTGGTTCTCACAATTATATTCTTATCAAAAATGTAAAAAATGGCTATTGGTCAAAAGACACAGTCTAACCATTCCCATCTTATCTTACCTTTAAGTTTTCCTCAGGTCCAGCCTTAAAAATTTCTAATTTATGGAGATGTAACTGTTACCTCCTTTAGAACCCAATCTATAAAGAAAAAATAGAAACAGAATTAAAAAATTATTTTATAGAAAATAATACAGAAGGATTATCTCTACAGTAAAGCATTAAACCTGATCTATTCTACCACTACGTGCCCTTCTCTCCATGAGACACACTATGACATTATGCTATGGTGGTACCAAAATATACCGATATGTACCAAATGAAATGTTTATAAATATGTACAAAATGCAACATTATAATAGTCAGTTTATTCCTAATAATAATGAGCAGCCTTGACGATACTTTCTTTCCTGTAACTTCACATTGTTACCCCATTCTTCCCTTTTCATCTCTCCCCAATTTATGCTCCTTGTTAACATTATTTAACATTTCCAAATTTTACAACAACAATAAACACAATTGAACAAGATGACTGCACATTTAACTATTTTTTTCACCTGTTCTAAATGCCATCATACTCCTGAAACTATCGTTGCTCGTCCTTTATTCCTGGGATTCTCATTTCTCCCTTTATATAAATCTAATGTTTTTTTTCTTTCTAAGTGGGCATGACCCTATTGAGAAATATCTTGATGACCATGCCTAGTTGGCTAAAATGCTTGATAAATATACAGTGAGACATATATCAGGAATGAGGGATACGAGAACAACAGACAAACAATGCCAGATTCAGAAAAAGAGCAGAATTTATACCAGGTTAAAATATCATGCATATTTAGTTATGGAGCTTTGTTAATCTTATGTTATGGAGCTTTGTTATGGAGATAGATGTATTATACAGATGCTGGGTATTACAGTTATTGATTATGTAGCTAATGCTTATCCAAATTAATTCTGCAAGAGATATGAGTGGATAATGAACATATTTCTGCATGTACCTTCAGACTCTGTCTCTGCCATCTTACAATCTTTTTCAATAAGAAGGCACATGCAAAAAAGAATCCTCCGATAACCACGACAAAGGGACAAACCATGAGGGCGTACTGCAAACTGTGGAAGTTCCATAAAGCTGAGTCTGGATTAAGACTTTTGATGCTGTTGGATATCTGAAGATATGACAAAATATATAGTTATGTATGGTTAATGAAAGTAAAAAAAAACATAATTGACTGGACACATTTACACTGACAGCAGTCAATGGATAACAATGAAATCTGGTGATCATAGAATGAGAAGGTGCCTCACTGCAGATAGTGGAGGAGCTTCCATCCTCCAAACCATGAACAGCACTGGTTTCAGTTCCCACAACCCCAGTACTACACATTGTCTGGAGACAGGACTGATGTGACATCCTCCTTCAGCAGATGATCTATGACATAACTCCAGGATATCTTGTATTTGGAGTTCTCCTGCCGTGCACACAAGGTAAGAATAGTTTGCTGGTGCATAGTTTCCATAGATAGTCCTGCTGGGTAATGGATGTGTATGTGTGTAGCCCAGCTGCGCTTGGAGCCACATGTCCCAGGAGGATGCACTAAAGGTAAACCCACACACACCTGATATTCATTCACACCTTCTCTATTCCCTGGAGCCACCAGAGGGAGCCTTTGAAGAGTATGCATATATATAAGGGTAGTGGAGGACAGCAGTCAGTCTACCTCAGGGTGAGATGAGATTAGATTTGATTAGAGGAGATGAGCTGAGAGGGAGAGTTACCTCAGATCTCAGATTTCCTCAGAACGATTGAAAGACTGTTAATTCCCTTGGAAAGTGGAAAGTTAGCTCTTGAAGTGTGCATAGATCAGTTAGACGGAAGGTCCTGATAGCTGCTTCAGACTGAGCGTTAGAAGGAAAAGAGGGAAAGAGAACAACAGTAATTGAAGAACGAACCTGAAGACTACAGCTTGAACTTAGTTTATTTTGTGGAGGCCAGTAATAGTGGAGAAAGATAGCCACTTCAGCCTGGTCAGAACTGAGTCAACTGAGTGTAGTTTCAGTGAGCAAGCGTGCCGACGCTTTGAGAGCGTTGAAGAGAAGGAAGAATCAGCTATCTACTGCTAGTGTGCTTATGTTAAGGGTCAGAGTAGGACGAAAGGCGAGTGTAAGAAAAGAGAGAGTAACGGAGGTTGAAACAGCATTGATCGCTTACCTCTACTCTGAACAACCGGACACCGGGTCCGAGCTTGCTAGCATCTACACGACTAGTAGGAGATACCGGAGACCCTGTGGGACTACAGGTCGCAGGGGCCCAGCAGTGCTGATACGTAACCGAGGTCAGGAAGACGGGGGTCTAGCAGGACGCTGCATACAGAGACACTGTTCTATCCAAGAGAAGGCCTCACCACAAAGTCAGCCGGGCGTAAAATTGAAGACAGAGTTAGACTTCGTTTCATACAGGTCAGAAACTCACACAACTGGAGTAAGGAGGCCCTACATCTACTCAGTGGGATTACTGGACGTGCATCCTCCACCCTACCAGCTTCCCGGGACGTGCCTGCAATAACATCTTCAGTAAAGGTACAGAAAGAGACTTTCGTGTGTGTGTCTGCCTTATTGCTCCTGCGGCTGAAAAGCTCCCTTCTCCATCCTGCACCCCAACACCGCCATATACCCTGAGGGATCCAGTCTTGCCTGTGGAAGACTTAACACCTTGCTGCCCAGTAACAACCCCTCAGAGGATCTACCCTGCAGCGCTGGTCACCCTGACCAGGTACCACAGATGGCGTCACGAACAAACTGTATATACTTTTATCCCCTGTTAATATCCCACATTTTGAGGTGAGCCCCAGGGCCACAGACCGAGCTGCGCTACCCGTGACATCCCCCATTGAAGTGAACGGGCTCGGTGCCGAGTACCCCACAGGCCCTGGCGGGCGACTCATATGGATACAGCTTGTATGTCCTGAAAGTCTGCTGTCTGCAGAAGTAGAATTCACAGAATAAACGATCATTACACCATGAACATTCATTTGCAGGACAGAACGTTCATAAGAGCAATTGTTCATTTTGCTAAATATGACCACCTAATCAATTATCTAATTGCTTAAAGTGGTTATTCATGACTATTTTTTTTTTACTATGAGCCTAAAAACTAACTGGCAGGTAGTTGCGATCAGAGGCAGATACCTGCCTGTTCTACCCGGCGCCAGCTCAGAGCCATCACAGACCGCTCCTGCCAGTGATTCAGCTGCTCCACGTCAGAGCAGCTCATCTTCTTCCGGACTGCTCTGCTAACAGGGCTTGAGTGCAGAGGTCATGCTGATGGACAGTCAGCTCCCTGTAGTTAGTTAGCGTTGAGCCGGCTGTCAATCACCATGACGTCAGCAACCACACTGCATCAACAGTGCAGAGTGGAAGAGAAGATGCTGCTCTGTTGACGTGACATCAGCGGAAGCCGCTGAATCGCAGGTAAGAGCACTCTGTCGGCAGAGATCAGTGCATTCCAGACACTACGGGCAGCTATTTAGCAACTACTAGTGTTGAGCGATACTGCTCGATATCTAAAAATATCGGATCGGAATGGTATCGCCGATATCACTAACTATCGGCGATATCCGATTCCGATACCGGAAGTCCCATGTAAGTCTATGGGAACAAAATATCGCAACTAAAAAAACACTTTCTTTCCTTGTAAACACAAAATATACACACTTAGAATACATATATATATATATATACATGTCATTGTGACATATATATATACATATATTTATAGTTTATTCACTTCTACATAGTAAAATAGCCTCTGATTCAATTGCCGGGTAAAGCCGGCATTTGTGAAAAGACAGAAGCACCCGAGGGTCCAGTCGCCAGAGAGATGTTGCATCGCACCCAGCGAACAGGATTCAGAAGCTCGCTATAAGCGAGTCCTGTGTGCCTTAATTGAACTGTTTTTTTGCTTGAGAATTGCAAAAATCATCATAGACTGTATTTGCCATTTTTCCGTCATATCTGCGCCACGAGGCACAGGTGAAGAATAAGGGGTGCTCTCGTGGGCGTACACTCACTCCGTGGCGCGAAAACGATGTCCGCACACTCTAAATGTTACTGCAATGTAAGATCGTGCCCCACAGCTCTGGAGTTCCGCCTCCTCATCCTCCTCAGTGGGCGTAAACGAACGCGAAGGTCCCGCCTCCCTACAAAAGATGTCGCCTCTCCTGATGCTAATGACACATGTGACTTTGCTGAGATGGCGAATGGACGTGAGCAGAAGTGGGAAGGGATGGAGGAGTCAGAGCTCTCCCCCCACGGAAGTGACCCGATCGCCACGGAGCCACCGTTTGGCACCCGGCCTGGAAACCCTCCTACGCTGGAAGAAGCGGAGGATACCCTGAGAGACCTGGCCCGACACCGGGAGGAGGTCGCCAGGATGGAAGCGAGCTGGCGGGTCCTAAAACTACAATTGGAGCGGCGCCAATCCCTCTTACCCCCTGAAGTGTCTGTACCGGAAGGTGAGGCACCCGTTCCAGTAGAGGAGGCCGTGCGGGCATCCCAGCCCTTGCAATCTGAACCGGTTGCCAGTATCTCAGTGGAGGCACCCGTTCCAGTACAGGAGGCCGTGCGGGCATCCCAGCCCTTGCAATCTGAACCGGTTGCCAGTATCTCAGTGGAGGCACCCGTTCCAGTACAGGAGGCCGTGCGGGCATCCCAGCCCTTGCAATCTGAACCGGTTGCCAGTATCACAGTGGAGGCACCCGTTCCTGCAGAAAACGCTGCACCAGCACCCCAGATCCCGCTGTCTGCCCCCGTCGCTGAGGCAGAAGAGGCGACACCCGTCCTCATGGAGGAGGCCGCGCAGGCACCAGAGCTCTACCTGCCTGTACCGGAGCCCCGACCGTCATCTGTTCCAGAGCCGGCTGCTTCCGCCGCAGGTGAGCGCCGCCAGGACTGGCGGGCGCCAGGAGAGCTGCCGCAAACCGTACATCGTAAGCTGGCGTTTGATGGTGGAGACATGGAGATGCTGGTGGAGGAGAATTACAACCGGCGTCAGGAGGAAGAGTGGAGACGTCGGGAGCGGGAAGCAGAGCGACAAAGGGACAGCGAGAATCCCAAAAGCTTCGGCAACGTCACCTGGAGAAGGACCTGGCAGAGAAGGCACGTATGAGAAAGGATAAAAGTACGGTGAGGGAGCCGCGGCGTAAGGGTGCAGTACGGAACTTTAAGTTAAAAGGTGGTTGGGGCTTCATCCAGGAGCCTGGACTTTATTTAGAAGTTTTTGTTACCCGGCGGGACGTGGAGGCTCACCTCCCAGAAGGACACCCGGGGAGGGACCTGTTGCCAGGAGACTTGGTGACTTACACCCGACACTGGGGTTACAATGGATGGTACGCCCTAAATGTTACCAGGTGCGACCCCTACTCCCCAGAGTGTCAGGAAACTGACAGACCCTACGAGCCTTCAGCCTCCCCCAACCAGGCCTCTGCACAAGTGCCCACCCCACGCCGTAAATCTCCCCAGCCTCCCTCAGTGGTCTCCTCAGCAGCCCCAGCTATGGACATGATAATGATAGCTGGCCCGTACCCGGCGCCTGTTAGGCCCCCTGGGGTTCGTTCAGTCCGGGACATAGGTCCAGACCCGGAGGGAGATGAAAGAGGTGGCCACACAGACCCATATAGGGGTCACGACGTCACTGTACTGGCCACACGACGTATCAGGTCTGGGGTGGACCCTCCTGTCACGGATGTTTGGCAAGCTCCAGAAGAGTACCAGGTGGTACCTGGAAGAGGCCAGCCAAAGAAGTCTAAATAACCCGGACAGGGTCTCTGTATGTAAATAGTTAAATTATTGATGTACCCGGACGGGTGAATGTTCATAAAAAGAATTTTATTGCCTTAATATACCCAGGTTGGGTAATGGTGTTTCACTGTAATGAAAATGTTGAACTTTGAAGCCATGAACTGTACTGGCTCACAAACTTTTCTGTAAATAGTTGGCACTTCGGTGCTCCATCTTGGTTTTACAAAAAACTTTACTGTGCACTATTTTCAACTACCTCAGAAACTAAAAACCCGTTTGGTGTGGCCGAAAGTGAGGTCTGCTCAAGGAAAGTCTTGCAGCCCACCCAAGACCACAGTTGGAGGTTGGAGCGGGTCCTCCACAAGCACAAGTAAAGGACACTGTGAAGTTACCCCGGTGGGTTGTAGTCCTAAGAAATCTCCACGAACTTCGGCACTAATGCTATTTGCACTTTTGTTGAATATGTATTTATTAACACACATGTATAACACATATCAAGGGTATGAACAGTAACAAAACATGTCACATAATATAAGCCATTTGCACTTTTGTAATGTTATTATTAAAAATTTTATTATGCAACGTTTAACTTGAAGTGTTTCCTGCTTTCTTACTACGTCGCATAGTCCACTCTGCTACATCACTTTGCACCATTGCTCTATCTCACATCTATCTGCCCTGGAAGGATAGCGTGTTACCTGTAGAAGACTTTTCACCTACCTGCACTACACATCCCTTCCAGAGGACCTGCCACAGCAGCGCTGGACACCCTGACCAGGTACTACAGGTGGCGTCACGACAAACTACACGAACATTCTATCATCCCTGGAAATATCCCACATTCCAGTGATCGCCCAGGTCACGGACCGAGCTGTGCTACTCGTGACATCCCCCATAGAAGTCGACGTGATCGGTGCCGAGTACCCCCAAAACCCCTGTCTCTGTGCGACTCAACTTCCCTCACTGTGCTGGCACTTTACATTTAAAAATGCCTCTGGGTTTTTTTTTTGGGGGGTGGGGAACATTCAGACTTTTGCTATGGGGCCCCATGATTTATATGTACGCCCCTGCTGCTGAGTCATGGTATTTAAGGCTGTTAAGGAGCCAACGTACATGGACCTTGCCAGCAGCGTCGGACTGGAGTACCTTGGGCCCACCAGAAAAAAATATATTCTTGCGGCCCAACATCATACTTCCCAACCTTTGAATAAGGGAAAGAGGGACAAAGGCTGTGGCACGCTGTGCATGCTGCAGAAAATTTTAGGCCATGCCACGTTGCACCACAGACTGTCCAGGAGTTGGGGATGCTTTAGTCCAGGTGTGGGAGGAGATCCCTCACGAGACCATCCGTCGCGCTCATCAGGAGCATGGCCAGAAGTTGTAGGGGGGTCATACAGCATACCTCCCAAATTTGGAAGACAGGAAAGAGGATTAAAGGCTGCGGCGCGTGTTGCGCGCCGCTGAAAATTTTAGGCCACGCCCCGACAACACCCATTTCACAGCTAATCACACCCATATCCTCGCCCCAAGCGTAACCATTTAGCACTGCTGATCACACTGACTGGTAATGAGGGCACAGTGGCTGGTACTGAGGAAAAGAAAGAAAGAGCAGCGAGAGAGAAAGAACAAACAGAGAAAGAAAGAGAGGAAAGAAAGAAAAGAGAGAAAGAACGAACAGAGAGAAAAAAGAACAGAGAGCGAGAAGGAAAGAACAGAGAGCGAGAAAAGAAAGACTAGAGAGAGAGCCATAGGCGTAGCTAGGGTTTTGGTTTAGTGGGGGCAAAACTTCTGAGTGGGCCCATCACAGAGAACCTCAGCAAATGACCGCGCTGTTGGCCAAAATAACTATATATAAAAAGACCAATATTGATATTACCGCCATATGGTCTGTGTTAAATAATACCAGTCCTACAGAACATATAATAGATTACAGCACAGGTACAGATAATGACTAACCGCTGATGTTCTTTCTAATGGAATGTAATGTATGTAGTACAGTTCATATAGCGTCTTGTGCTTGGGTGCGATGAAAAATACATGAGACACAGGTTTGATATAGAAAGTCTTGTATTACTTCATACAAGTTGGCAAAAAATAGTCACACAGTTTGCAGACACAGAAGCAGGAGACACAGCAGGCCAGAGTAATCTAAGCTCAGCAATCACTCTCCACAACAGGTTCAGGATCTTCTTCTCTGTTACCGTAAGTCCATGCAAACGTGGGTCTTTCAAAGAGCAGGGTTCAGAGTCCACAAGTGCTTCAGAGTTCCTCAGTAGGAATAGCTGGAGTATAAGGTCCAAGGCTTTAGGAGTCAGGTCACAGGTTCACTGCAAGCTAGATTCTGAAGCACTGATTGCTCAGCTGTGGCTGCTTAAGAAGCAAAAGGAGAGAATCAGGGCGGGAACATGCAAGCTGGAAACTCCATTTTGACTGAGGGCAAGATAGCTGCAGCAAGACAGAAAAGTAAAATGGCTGACGAACAAACTGATTTCAGGAACATGTACACAGAACCTTACATTACTCCCCCCTTAGGGACAGCCTCCGAATGACCTCAGGCCCAGGCTTGTGTGGGTACCTCTGATGAAAACTGACGGAGCAAGCGAGGAGCATTAACGTTATTGACTGGTTCCCATGAGTTTCCTCCACTGGGTGCCCTGCCATTTAACAGATATGAATGATTTTATAAACCTGGAATTAAAATCCTTTCCACACAAATTCTTCCTGACCACGACTAGCACTGGGTCAGGGAAGGGGGGAAGAACGTCCAGGAAAACGTATTTTGGGTGCGCAGCCTTTAGTAGGGGTACATGAAAGACAGGGTGAATTTCATAGTTCTGGGCAGTTGAAGACAAAAGCAACGGGGCCCCTTTTAATTTTTACTGATTTTTATAGGGTCCAATGACTTATGTCCCAACTTAGACGATGGAATCCTAAAATTAAATTTCTGGTTGACAGCCAGACCAATCTCCTACCTTGAAAGCTGGGCAGGTTTTCGAAATTTTTTCTGCTGCTTTTTGTACCTTTCCGAGCCGATTCCAGATTCTCCTTTAGAAGACCAATTCTTTGTAAAGACGTGATTCTTTCAGCCACTGCTGGTAAAGGTTTTATGGGAAATCGTGGAGAATTTGGGGATGAAACCTAGATTAGAGAAAAAAAAGGAGACTGCTTAGTAGGCATCTGAGGTTTTTTATACAAACTCGAAAAGGAAGTAGATCCAACCCAATCACCTGTAGGTGGCAATAAAGCACGGAGATACTGCCCAGGGTTTGATTGGTTCGTTGGGGGTCTGTCCATTACGGGGATGAAAAGCAGAAGAAAGGTTTACTTTAATGTCCTTGTGCACAGAAATTTTGCCAAAACCAAGAAGTGAATTGCACCCCCGTCCGAAATAACCTCATCCTACCCAAGTAACGAAACACATCTTTATCATCAATCTGATTTGTTTTTGCAGTGGGGAAAGCCGACACAAGGGATAAAATGAGCGCCTTTGTTAGACGGTCAACCCCACAGAAGGTGTTTTCCCTTGAGAGGGGGTAACTCCACAATGAAGTCCATAGAAAATGGATCCCCAGGGCGGGGGGGGGTGGGAAGAGGCTGTAACAAACCAGTTGGTGAGGAGCGAGGTGTTTTGCATCTTGCACAGACCACATGAGTGGCTAGTTTAAAACATCCTTCCGCAAGTGGGCCCCCAAAAGAAACGAGGGGAGAAAATTCCTGTGTCTTTAGAATTCCTCTATGCCCAGCATCTTGGAAATCGTGAATGAGTTGCAATACCTTAATCTGACTTTCAGGAACATCAGACTTGTCCCTGAATCCACACACCATTCTTAAAGACAAACTTACGTCCCTTGGGGGTTGTGCCAAAAAGGAATCCGCATGGTTTGCTTCCTTGATGTCCTTAAGTAGGTCTTGATTTGAATTACTCCTAGGAATCTGAGTCAGGAAGAATTCTTAGGAGGAGTAATTGGCGTGTCTTGTGAGTAAATCCTAGAGAGTGCACGCCTTTCCATGCGCGATCCTGGTCTATAAGAAATGATAAAAATAAATTGGTTTTGAAAAGATTCCAGCGACCTGGGAGGAGTCAGGCACTTAGCCACCTGATAAACTCAAGGTTACCCTGACTGTCAGGACGACAATTTGCTGTCGCTCCCTGAAAAAGGGGTTCCCCTTTTAGAAGGGGGGGGCAATAATGGCCAACAACTCTTATTGCCCACATCGTAGTTCCTCTCACCGAAGGACAACGCGGGAAAAGAAGGCACCGGGATTTCAAGACATTCTTCTCACCCCGTTCTCGAGAGAGTATAGCTCCAAAGACCGTCTGAAGCATCCACCTCTTTAAGAAGGGAAGCTCGGGGTTGGGATGTACTAGATAGGTGCAGTGGTAAATTTTCTTTTAGACGGGAAAATGCTTCCTGTTGGGGGTCCAGGGAACCTGACTCTTCCGGGTAAGTTGGGTGATAGGTGACACTCCTCAAGAAATTCTAATGAAACGTCTATAGAAGTTGGCAAAACCCCATGAAGCGCTGACCTCCCCTTCACATTTCTTAGGATTGGCTAATCCTTATGGCTTGGGTTTTGCTTCCATCCAAACTAATTTTCCTTGTGTAGACTTACTTTCCCAGAAATTGAATTTCGGTCCTATGGAATTCACACTTTCAAGTTTGATTAAAGATGATTTTGTCTTAGACGTTCCAAGACCTTCTCACAGTCCATGATTTTCCCTGTGGAGTTAGAAAAATTAGAATATCACCCCAAAAAAAATTACCACGAATGTATCTAGGAATCCCTGAAGATGTCATTACCAAGTTTGGAAAGTGGCTGGGCGGTACTCAGACCAAAAGGATAACAGATACAAAAGTGTCCTTTGCGTGACCTGAATCAGTCTTCCTTCATCCCAGGTCTAATACGGGCAAATTAAGGCCCCACGAAGATCTAGTTTAAGAAAATTTTTGGCCGTCGCACTTCTCCAATAACTCAGGGATTAAAGGCAATGGATAACGGTTTCTAATAGTAACCTTATTTATTCCCCCATATCTACGCATGGTCTCAGAGATCCACTTTCTTCTTTCAAAGAAGATGGGTGCACCTGCAGGAGAGAAGAGGGGTTTATGAAGCCCTTGGCTGATTTTCGTCTATGTGAATCCTTTAAAGCCTTTAGCTCGGGCCCCCCAGGGGTAGTTCTTACCAAAAGGTATCTCTCTCCAGGCAAAAAATTCAATTGGACAATCATAGGACGGTGAGGAGGAAACGGTCGCGTTTTTTTGTCACATAAATCCACATAGTCCTGGTATACAGCTGGTATTCAGGGACTGACAGTTCCCTTTAGAACGAGCAAGCTGAAAATTTTGGGGACCATCTGTTTCTCTGGAAATTAAAATTCCTTGGTCTCCTTTTAATGGTAGGATTCTGAGCCTGCAGCCGGGGGCCCTAAATAAGGGAAAAAAGGGGGGGGAAAGTAAGCATAAAGGACAGTTTTTTTTGATTTTTTTACCCATAAAACCCCAAAGGCTCTGTTTCCTGTTCCAGGGGTCCAGGCCGGGGACCAACCACTTTTTCCATCTGTACGGAGTAGCCTCTTAAACTGAACTATCCCGTTTCAGGAAAGGGAAAAGACATCCAAAAAATTTCCCTTTTCCCCCTGAGTCGATCATAGCAAGTACACCCAAGCTGATCAACCCAGATTTTGAGGAAAAAAGCAATGAAATTGTTTTTTTACACTCGCTGGAAACCCGCGGGGGAAACTTGAAAAATGGCAGTTTTTTCACAGTCAACGTCCTCAGAGTAACGGATTTACCCCGAAAATCAAGATTTTTGCTGCAGATCTCTCGGACCTGGGGCCCGGGGCCTGACAGATCCCCCCCGCAACACCACAATAATGAGTGCCAGTAGCTTAAAAAAAGGGTGGGGCTTTTTTTGAATCCCCGACTTACCACAATAGAAAAATAATTTTTCCTTTTTTAAAAAGTTTTCCCGGGGGCATCCAAACCCCTCGTTTTAAAATCTCCCCGCATGGGTTATTTTGGGTTCCCGTGTAATCCTACTCAAGGGTTCCTTCTGAGGGGGAAGGGGAGAAAAGGTTATGCTTTTTCTTTCGAACCTCTTCTTCCTGCGTTAGTCAGACGAGTATAATAGGGGGTGCAGTATTTAAAATAAATCCCAAAAAGGGGGGAGGGTGGCAGGGAAAGTTCCCCTTAACAGTGGATAACCCCTTCAAAAATTTGTTTTTTTGGCGGACTGCCCGGGTATAAAGGGGCCCCCTCTCCTGAAACCCAAAGGAATTCGCTACCGAGTGCTTCCTTGGCGCAAAGCTAACATGGTGCTTAGCGTTGCACCCGATTGGGTCACAAACCCTGCCCCATGCTGAAAAAAAAACAAAGGTTTCAAACAATCTCCCATCTAAAACAGGGTTTTGCCCACACAAAGCCTTGTTGGTAAGCAAAAAATTATAGTAAGCCCTTAGATTTCGGGGGAAATTGGAACTTGCAGAAAAAAAAAGATTGATTGATTAATAAACCCCCCCGTTTTTCCCTTTTACCCCCAAAAAAAAAAAAGGGGGAACGGGGGAACCCAAAAACCCGGGGGACGGCAGGAGCCCGGACTGCTCTTTAGAACCTCAACCTGGCTGCAAACCCCTGGCGCTGTCCAAACACTTGAAATTGTGATTAGTGAGCCCCGTAGGCTTAAAAAAGGGGGCTTTATATTCTAAAAACTGAAAAGGTATTATCAGTCACTCCGCAAAGTTTTTATGCGGGCCCCATTTTCGATCTTTTACGAGGGGGGGGTTTCTGGAAAAGAGGGGAGGAAAAAAAAAAAAACATAGTGTTTCCCTTTGGGAACACGCAGAGAGAAAAAAAATTAAGGGAACTGTCACCTGGAATGGTTGTGAGGAAAAAAAAAAAAAAAAAAAAAAAAAAAAAAAAAAAAAAAAAAAAAAAAAAAAAAAAAAAAAAAAAAAAAAAAAGGCCCCCCCCCTTGGTAACACTGCAGAAAAAAAAACCTTTTAAAGGGTTTTTCCCCCTGGAAGGTTGTGAAAGTAAAACCACTGTCATCACAGAAAGTAAAAACCGGACATCCATATCCACAGTCAGCAGAAAACAGCCTTTCCAGACCCAGCAACAAAACGTTTTGGCTTCAAACTTTAATTTGTTACTTTTAATAGCGTCTTTTTCTTGGGGGCGATGAAAATACATGAGACCAAGGTTTGAATAAAAAGTCTTTTTTTCTTCAACAAGTTTTGGCAAAAAAAGTCACACAGTTTGCGACACAGAACAGGAGACACACGGGGAGAGTAATCTAAGCTCAGCAATCACTCTCCACAACGGTTAGGATCTTTTCTTGTTCCCAAGCCCCTGCAAACGTGGGCTTTCAAAGAGCAGGGTTTTAGATCCACAAGTGTTCGAGTTTTCCCCATAGGAATAGCGGGTACAAGGTCCCAAGGCTTTAGGAGTCGGGGCACAGGTTCACTGCAGGCAATTCTGAAGCACTGATTGCTCACTGGGGGCTGCTTAAAAGCAAAAGGAAGAATCAGGGGGGAACATGCAAGCTGGAAACCCATTTTGACTGAGGGGGAAGCTGCAGCAAGACGAAAGTAAAAACTGACGAAAAAAATGAGTTTCAGGGGAAATGACACGAACCTTACATGGAATTGTTCACTTTTATGTCTTTTCCATCTGGCCACACCGACAAGACGACTTCTCCACCGGACTCGCGCACCCCCATTAAAAAAAAAATTAAAAAAAAAAACTCACCCCCGCCCTGTGCTGCCACTGTTCTTTCCTCTCACTCTGCACGGGGGGCAGGTGAGTTATTGCGCCCGCTGTCAAAAACCGAAGGGGGTTATGGGGGGTGGAGCGCTCGCTCCCCTTTTCCCCTGCGGCAGCTTTTTAAAGGGGTGGATGCCGATCGTGACCCTCCGATGGGGGGGGGGCCCCTGCTGGCACCGGCCCCCCAACTTTGGCTCGCGGAAGGTGGATATGTTGGTTTTTTTTTTCTTTTTTTACAGGGACGATCTCGCAGGAATGAGAGTACAATAAAATTAATGAAAACTTGTTTCTCTTTTATTTTTAAAAATTTTTTTTTCTTGTTTGTTTTTTTTTTTCATTTAAAAAACTTTTGGGTTTAAAAGGGGATCGGTGTCTTATTGACACCTCTCCTTTATTAACCGGTTTTTGTAAAACCCTGCAATCACGGTGACTTTAAACCCCCTTTTACCCCGTTTTCCAGTACGGGAAGGGGGGAAGAGGGGGAAATCCCAAAAAGGCACATCTTTTTATGCGCCAATTGGGGCTTAGCCGGGGATTATCAGGCTGTTGGGGGGGCCAAAAACCATGGGCCTTGACACCCTTTTAAAAACCGGCCCGCAGCAGCTGCTTTTTTTCTTGTGGTTAAAAAAATAGGGGGGACCCCACGCCTTTTTTTTTTTCTTGGGGGCCCATTTTTGTTAATCAGCCAAGTAAGGAGACTGCGGGGCCCTGGTATTTGGGGGTTCAAGGTCCATGGATATTGGTCCTTACCACCTAAAAACCAGGCCCCCAGCGGTCTGCTTATCTGGTGGTTAAAAAAAATGGGGGGGGGCTCCATGCCAATTTTTTTCGGGGGGGGTCCCCTTTTTTTTTAATCCCAAGATATGCAGCTGCTGGGGGCCGGTATTATCAGGGGGGGGAAGGGGGCCAGGGCTTGGCTCCTTAACAGCCAAAAAAACCAGGCCTCAGCGGCTGCTTCATTGGCTGGTTACAAAAATAGGGGGGACCCCACGCCAATTTTTTTTCGAGGGGACCCCCTTTTTTTTTTTGATTTTCCTTTTAATAAAGGCCAAATTTTTTAAATTGGGCCCGGGGGACGGGCTTTTTGGGGGCCCCCCTTTTTTGGGGGGTTTTTTTTTAATGAAAAGGCTGGGGCCAAAAGGGGGGGTCCAGGTTCTTGGCCCTTAACCCCGGAAAATCCAGGCCCCGGCTGCTTCATCTGGCGGGTTAACAAAAATAGGGGGGACCCCCGCCTTTTTTTTTAAAAGGAACCCCTATTTTTTTTAAAATCATTCCCTCTGACGCAGATTGTGTCCCGGCTGACTGAAGTGAAAGTGGAAAAAAATCAATTAACTTCCACTTAAGGGGCCCCCGCTCACAAGCGATATCGTACCGAGTGCGTGAGCACTAGTTTTGGACGCAGCGGGGGTCACCAGCGATTCCGTGGTACATTCACGACGATCACCCCCCCCTGCCGGGATCCTGACCCGTCGCTGAAATGTCAGGACCTTTTTTTGACGGGGGTTTCCCCCCTGACAGGCCGCACGCTGCGTGTGACAGGCGGGAACCAGCGATCCGGGAACCAAGGTACACACGGGTTTCCAGGGCGGGGCGTCCCCAGAAACCCCTGGGACCTTTATCCGCCCCCCATCAGGGGGCTGGACCCAAAGGTACCAGGGGGTTTTCCCCCAACGCTGCGCGGGCCCCGGAAACCCGCTGTGTACCTTGGTTCCCCGCGGATCGCTGGTTTCCCCCGTCACAGCACGATGCGGCCTGTCAGGGGGAAACCAGCGATAAAAAAAAGGCCGACATTTTGCGACGATCAGCGATACCCGGGGGGGGGGGCTGATCGCGCTGAAATCAACAAGGATATCGCTGGGGGGCTGCTGTTGCGTCACAAAATTTGGACCAGCGCGATCTCGGAGCGTATCGCTAGTGAGAGGGCCCTTAAGCTGTTACCCCATTTTTGCGCCCCAAACCTCCCCGAGCTGCCTTTTTGGGAGTAGCAGCGATCATTCAAACCCACGACCCCGACAAGTGCAATGTTGTGGGGGCGTGGTTACGTTATGTGACCCCCACCCTTTACTCTCCTGTCAGGCGGGGGGGAAAATCTTCTTTGGGGTTTACTGTGGGCTGAGCATTACTGGGGCCCCCCCAGAAACAAAAAACCCTTTCTAGTTAAACCGTGGGACCTGACTGGCAGGGATAGGAAAAATAATTTGCTTTTTTATTTTATTTTAATTTCAGGAAAGGTTTTTGCAGTAAAATAAAATAGGGGCAAAAAATGGGGTTTTTTCTTTTTAAAAAATTTTTAATTAAAGTGGTGTGTTTTATTTTTATTTCATGCAATGGGGTTTAAAAATTTATATTTTTTCTAATTGACAGCTCTCAATTATTAACCGGGGTTAAGGCACCTTTTAATAAAAGGTGGCTTTAACCCCCTTTAACCCCTTTCCCCCGCTACGGGCAAGGGAATAAGGGCAAAGTGCCCAAAAGGGGGGAATCTAATTATAGATGTTTTTTCCGGGGGGTCTGGGGGCGATGTTAGTAGCCGGGGGGGGGGGAAAAATAATGGCCCCTCTGGGGGATTTTTCTGCCCCCACCACTGGTTTGCTGTTGGTTGGCGAAAAAAAAGGGGGGAGCCCACGCATTTTTTTTCACAATTTTCACCTCATAATATAATTATACATGTCATTGAATTTGGACACATATATATATTATTTATAAAAATTTGTAGGGTTCATACACTTCTACAAGTATAATACCGCCCTAATTCAAAAAATTGCCGGTTTTGTGGAAAAAAACAGAACCCCCCATTAAAAAGACATTGGTGTACATGGGGTTTTTAAAACCATTCTTTTCATGTCCTTTGCTATCCTAATTTGCACAAACAATTAAATCAGACGGGTGAAAAAAATTTTTCCACCGGGGGGGGGTTAAAATTAAAAAGGTTAAATTGTGAAAAAAAAGTCCTTTTTTTTTAAAAAAAAATTTTAAAACCTTTTAAAATTTAAAACCCCTACGGTGTAAAAATTTTGCACACATGACTGTTTTTATTGTTGTGCAAATCAGAAGCAAACGAAAAAAAAAAGAGGGGGTTTTAAACCCCTATGTCCCCCAAATGTCTTTCTTGGGGTTTGCTTCTGTCTTTTCAAAAAACCCGGGTTCCCCCCAAAAATTTTGAACAGAGGGGTTTTTTTTTACTATGTAGAGTGTATAAACATAAAATTTAGAATAAATTGTCCAATTGACATTTTTATATAAATATTTTTCTATTTTTGATATTTAGTTTTTAAAGGAAAGGGGGGGTTTTTTTTTTAGTTGCGATATTTTGTTCCCATAGACTTACAGGGGTTTTTTCCCCGGGTTTGGATGGGGTATCGCCATTTTTTGTGATATGGGCGATACTTCCCCACCCGAATTTTTAGGAATCGGAAATTTTCGCTAAACCTTTTAAAGAGTAACTAAAAATTTTAAAAATTTTTTAAAAAAAAAACAAACCCAATTTATAACATGAAAAAAAAAAACTTTGCGACAGATCTTATTTTTATTTACAAAAAAGGGAGATATAATAACTCAGAAAAAAGGGTAGGAAATGCCCCAAAGACTGGATGTTTAAAGGACAGAAAAAACAAAGAAGGATGGGAGATTTTGTAGAAATTCTCATGCAATCCCAAAAAAATTCCCCAAAAAAGGGGAAAAAATTTGGGAAAAAAATTTGGGGGGTGTTCAGAAAAACGTTTTTGAAGCGTTTTTTTTAAAATTTTTAAAAATTGCTTTTAACCAAAAAAAACATTTTCTTTGGGGAAATTTTCTTTTTTTCGGGGATTTGTTGTGAACAAAAGCAACACACTTTTTTCATTCATGAAGAGGGGTCAAAGCACAGAGCCTATTTTTACCCCCGGGGATCAGGTGGCTTTTAAATTTTTTAAAAAAGGGCCCTTATTAAACATGGGTCTTCCCCAAAACGTTATTCCCTATGCATTTAAAAATGGGCTTTCCAAAAATTTCACGCACCACAAAACCCCCCTTTTTGGAGGTACAGGGGGTTCTGAAAAACTGTTTCATTGAATGCAAGGCCCCCCTTGCCCCAAAAAAACCGCACCCCCCAAAAAAACTTTTTAACCCACATACTTTGGTGGGGGGGGGGGAAAAAAAAAATTTACATTATTCTTTTTTTTTCCCCCCCTATTTTCTTAGCATTGACGCAAGGCCCCGGGCCCGCTGCCAAGTCATATGCAACCCCCCAAAAAACCCAAACCCCCCCTTGGGGAAGGGAAAATGGATGGGGGGCATCTTAACAAAAAAAAAAACCCATTAAAAATGAACGGGCTCCTGACTTGTAAAAGCCAACACTAAGTGATTGGGCTGAAAAAATTTTTTCCCCCCCGGGGGGGCACCCCCAAACCTTTTTCCCAAAAAAGTATTTTTCCCCATCAAACCACTCACTCTTTTTCGGAAAAACGACACGGCTGTAGCACACGGACACGTTAGCCCCCGGGGACGTGGGTGGGTGATGAGCCCTGGGGGAAGGGGCCCCCTTAAAAACTATCCCCCAAATTTTTAAAAAAAGGGGGTCTCCTAATTGGAAAGCCCATAAAACTTTGTGTGTAGGGGTGGGGGGAAAATTTTTCCCCCTTTTTGGGGGGACATCAATTGTTTTCAAAAAAAAAGTATTTTAACCAAAAGCATAACCACCCCCCCGGGTTTTAAAATTCGACCTGGCTGTAGCTGCACGGAACCCCTTTAAACCCTTTTTATCTATGGCGGGGGGTGTTGACTTGGGGGGCCTATTAAAAAAATTTGGCCCCCCCTTTAAAAGGGGGGGGCTCCTAGACTTGGGGAAATTTTCCCCCGTGGGTACCCTCAACCTTTTTAGAAAAAATATTTTAAGCAACCCGCATAACCCCACCCCTTTTAAAGGGGGTTTGGGAAAATGGCAGTCAGCAAGGAAACTTTTAAAAATGGAATTTTAGTGGCGGGGGGTGATGAACGTGGGGGAAAAGGGCCCCCTTTAAAATATGCCCAATTTAAAAAGGGGCGGGCTCCTTTACTTTTGGGGACTTTCCCCCCCGGGGGCACCTCAACCGTTTTTTTAACAATATTCTACCCCAAACAAAACCACCCCCCCTTGTAGGATTTCGAAAAGGGGTACAGCCGGGGGAAAACGTTAACGCTGGTAATCGGGCGGCGGATTTATGGAAAAAGGGGGGGAAAGGGCCCGATTTTAAAAAAAACCCAAGTTAAAGGAAAAGGGCTCCTTTACTTTTAATTTCCTTTACTAAGTGTTCCCCCCCAAAATTTCCCCCCCCGGGTTTGTATAACGTAGTGTGGGCATTTTTTTTTTTTTGGGGTTTATAAAAACCTTTTCAAAACTGTAACGGGGTTTCCTAAAAGTTGCTTCTGGAAGGGGGTGTTTTTAGAAAAATATGGGGACGAATCGTTGGTTTTGGATTTTGGAAAAGGGGCTTTGGGGAGACGGAAGGGGGGAAAACATGATAAAATTTCCAAAAAGGGGGTATGGGGGTTTTAACCCCCGGTTTCACCCCCAATAAAATTTATCTTTTTGCCCCCTCAAAATTTTTGAATTGGGGTTTTTTTCCCTTTAGAAAAACGGTGTAAAATGGGGTGTGAGGGCTGGCCCCAAAAAAAAGCCCTCCCAAAACTTTTTGCCAAGATGCACGTGTTGTATTTAAAAAGGGAAAGTGAACTTTTTGGATGCTGAAAAAGGAAAGCAATCAGTGTTTTGGGGGAAAAAAACTAATTTGGGGGGTCGTTAAAAAATGGTTTAAAGGGGTGCCCATCCGAACTAAAAACACCCCGGGCAAGCTTCTTCATCTCACCCCCCAAATTTTTAAATTTTTACCTAAGGGTTCCCCCCTTTAAAATTTTTTTTCCTAGTGTTTAAGGCACTGTTAACCCCTTTTTCCCCCCCCCTGAACCACGTTGGGGTAAAGAAAACCTTGCCCCCCCCGGGCCAGACGCAAGTAGGCGTCTGCCTTTTTTTAAAAATTTTCCCGCGGGTTTTGGGTGACCCCGGGGGGATGAAAAAGGGGGCCCCCCGCAGGCACGGCCCCCGTGAAAACCACAGGGGGGGTTTTGGTTAACCCCCCCGTGGTTTTCGATCGCTCTGATTTGGGTTTTTTAAAAAAGGGAAACAGCCAAACAAGGAATTTTTAAAATTTTTCCCAAGAAACTGGGAAATATTCTTTCCAAACCATGGTGAAGCTGGGAATAGCAAACTGCCATGGGGAGAAACCCCGATCGAACCCCCCCCCCCCATGAGTCCGGCGGTGACGGGGGCCCCCCCACCGGGAAAAATGGCGGTGATCGGGGGCCGCCCCCCCCACGCTCCCCCCCCCCTTGCGATCCCCCCCCCACCCCTTTCCCCCCCCCCCCACTTCCGACCCCCCCTATTTACCCCCCCCTCCCCCCATTTCCCCCCTCCGTCCCGGCGGTGCCCCGGGGGGTTTTGGGGG
>JARQOD010003249.1:0-67181 GCA_033576555.1 Oophaga sylvatica | reverse complement strand
TACACCTCCGTCCTCTCCACAGTGCAGCCCCCCTACATCTCCTCCCTCATTTCTATCTATCACCCTACCGTCCTCTCCACAGTGCAGCCCCCCTACATCTCCTCCCTCATTTCTATCATCACCTGCCCGTCCTCTCCACAGTGCAGCACCCCCTACATCTCCTCCCTCATTTCTATCTATCACCTGCCCGTCCTCTCCACAGTGCGGCCCCCCTACATCTCCTCCCTCATTTCTATCTATCACCTCCCCGTCCTCTCCACAGTGCAGCACCCCCCTACATCTCCTCCCTCATTTCTGTCTATAAACCTACCCGTCCCCTCCACAGTGCAGCACCCCCTAATCTCCTCCCTCATTTCTGTCTATCACCCCTGCCCGTCTCTCCACAGTGCAGCACCCCCTACATCTCCCCCTCATTTCTATCTATCACCTGCCCATCCTCTCCACAGTGCAGCCCCCCCTACATCTCCTCCCTCATTACTATCACCCTGCCCGTCCTCTCCACAGTGAGCACCCCCCTACATCTCCTCCCTCATTTCTATCTATCACCTACCCGTCCTCTCCACAGTGCAGCCCCCTACATCTCCTCCCTCATTTCTATCTATCACCCTGCCCCGTCCTCTCCACAGTGCAGCCCCCCTACATCTCCTCCCTCATTTCTATCACCCTGCCCGTCCTCTCCACAGTGCAAGCACCCCCCTACATCTCCTCCCTCATTTCTATCACACCTACCCGTCCTCTCCACATGCAGCACCCCCTACATCTCCTCCCTCATTTCTATATCACCCTGCCCGTCCTCTCCACAGTGCAGCACCTCTACATCTCCTCCCTCATTTCTATCTATCACCTGCCCGTCCTCCTCCACAGTGCAGCCCCCCTACATCTCCTCCCTCATTTTTATCTATCACCTGCCCGTCCTCTCCACAGTGCAGCCCCCCTACATCTCCTCCCTCATTTCTATCTATCACCTGCCCGTCCTCTCCACAGTGCGGCCCCTTAACATCTCCTCCCTCATTTCTATCTATCACCTGCCCGTCCTCTCACAGTGCAGCACCCCCCTACATCTCCTCCCTCATTTCTGTCTATCACTCTACCGTCCCTCCACAGTGCAGCCCCCCTACATCTCCTCCTCATTTCTATCTATCACCCTGCCCGTCCTCTCCACAGTGCAGCACCCCCTACATCTCCTCCCTCATTTCTATCTATCACCTGCCCGTCCTCTCCACAGTGCAGCACCCCCCTACATCTCCTCCCTCATTTCTATCTATCACCTGCCCGTCCTCTCCACAGTGCAGCACCCCCCTACATCTCCTCCCTCATTTCTATCTATCACCTGCCCGTCCTCTCCACAGTGCAGCCCCCCCTACATCTCCTCCCTCATTTCTATCTATCACCTGCCCGTCCTCTCCACAGTGCAGCCCCCTCTACATCTCCTCCCTCATTTCTATCTATCACCTGCCCTCCTCTCCACAGTGCAGCCCCCCCTACATCTCCTCCCTCATTTCTATCTATCACTCTGCCCGTCCTCTCCACAGTGCAGCCCCCCTACATCTCCTCCCTCATTTCTATCTATCACCTGCCCGTCCTCTCCACAGTGCAGCACCCCCTACATCTCCTCCCTCATTTCTATCTATCACCTGCCCTCCTCTCCCACAGTGCAGCCACCCCCTACATCTCCTCCCTCATTTCTATCTATCACCTAGCCCGTCCCTCCACAGTGCAGCACCCCTACATCTCCTCCCTCATTTCTGTCTATCACCCTGCCCGTCCTCTCCACAGTGCAGCCCCCCTACATCTCCTCCCTCATTTCTATCACCCTGCCCGTCCTCTCCACAGTGCAGCACCCCCCTACATCTCCTCCTCATTTTTCTAATAAACGACCCCCTTTCCCCATCCTATCCCCCCTCCACTCAGTGCAGCACCCCCTACATCTCCTCCCTCATTTCTATCTATCACCTGCCCGTCCTCTCCACAGTGCAGCCCCCCTACATCTCCTCCCTCATTTCTATCTATCACCTGCCCGTCCTCTCCACAGTGCAGCACCCCCCTACATCTCCTCCCTCATTTCTATCTATCACCTGCCCGTCCTCTCCACAGTGCGGGCCCCCTTACATCTCCTCCCTCATTTCTATCACCCTGCCCGTCCTCTCCACAGTGCAGCACCCCCTACATCTCCTCCCTCATTTCTATCTATCACCTGCCCATCCCCTCCACAGTGCAGCCCCCCTACATCTCTTCCCTCATTTCTGTCTATCACCTGCCCGTCCTCTCCACAGTGCAGCCCCCCCTACATCTCCTCCCTCATTTCTGTCTATCACCTCCCGTCCCTCCACAGTGCAGCCCCCCTACATCCCCTCCCTCATTTCTGTCTATCACCTGCCGTCCTTTCCACAGTGCAGCACCCCCCTACATCTCCTCCCTCATTTCTATCTATCACCTGCCCGTCCTCTCCACAGTGCAGCCCCCCTACATCTCCTCCCTCATTTCTATCTATCACCTCCCCGTCCTCTCCACAGTGCGGCACCCCTACATCTCCTCCCTCATTTCTATCTATCACCTACCCGTCCTCTCCACAGTGCAGCACCCCCCTACATCTCCTCCCTCATTTCTGTCTATCACTCTACCCGTCCCCTCCACAGTGCAGCCCCCCTACATCTCTTCCCTCATTTCTGTCTATCCCCTGCCGTCCTCTCCACAGTGCAGCACCCCCTACATCTCCTCCCTCATTTCTATCTATCACCTGCCCGTCCTCTCCACAGTGCAGCACCCCTTACATCTCCTCCCTCATTTCTATCTATCACCTGCCCGTCCTCTCCACAGTGCAGCACCCCCCTACATCTCCTCCCTCATTTCTGTCTATCACTCTACCCGTCCCCTCCACAGTGCAGCCCCCCTACATCTCTTCCTCATTTCTGTCTATCACTCTACCTGTCCCCTCCACAGTGCAGCACCCCCCTACATCTCCTCCCTCATTTCTATCTATCACCTGCCCGTCCTCTCCACAGTGCAGCACCCCCCTACATCTCCTCCCTCATTTCTATCTATCACCTGCCCGTCCTCTCCACAGTGCAGCACCCCTACATCTCCTCCCTCATTTCTGTCTATCACTCTACCCGTCCCCTCCACAGTGCAGCCCACCTACATCTCCTCCCTCATTTCTGTCTATCACTCTACCCGTCCTCTCCACAGTGCAGCACCCCCCTACATCTCCTCCCTCATTTCTATCACCCTGCCCGTCCTCTCCACAGTGCAGCACCCCCCTACATCTCCTCCCTCATTTCTATCTATCACCTGCCCATCTTCTCCACAGTGCGGCCCCCTTACATCTCCTCCCTCATTTCTATCTATCACCCTACCCGTCCTCTCCACAGTGCAGCCCCCTACATCTCCTCCCTCATTTCTATCTATCACCCTACCCGTCCTCTCCACAGTGCAGCCCCCCTTACATCTCCTCCCTCATTTCTATCTATCGGCCTAACCGACTGCTGCGCTCTGCAAACGACTTTCGACTAACCTCTGCACTAATCCGTACCTCCCACTCCCGACTCCAAGACTTCTCCCGCGCTGCGCCAATCCTCTGGAATGCTCTACCCCAAGAAATTAGGACTATCCACAATTTGCATGGTTTCAGGCGCTCCCTCAAAACACATTTGTTCAGAGCGGCCTATCACATTCACTGATCAAAGTCATTCTATGTGTAAGTGTGTATGTGTGTGTAGCCCATTCACTATCTCCATCCATCCCTCACTCCCTTAAGATGGCTGGACCATCATTGTAAATGCACCATTGTATATACACACCTGTACTTTGTATCTCCCCCACCTCACTGTAGATTGTAAGCTCTCACCAGCAGGGGCGGCTGATTTTGCTTTAATTATTGTATTGTTAACGTTGTGACTTATGACTTGTGTTTTGAAACTGTTAAACTGTAAAGCGCTGCGGAATATGTTGGCGCTATATAAATAAAGATTATTATTATTTATTATTATGAAAAAATAATCTCAGCATCATCGGGATTCACTGGTCAGAATTGTAAAATCCGGCTGGGAATGAAGGAGTTAACCTTTCTTGCTACAAATATCCTAAATGAGAGGAGAAATGATGTGATCTCACCCTGAAGTGACCGCTGTCATAATCGGCCATAGTCCACAGATCAAAGTCGGTATTGCGGTCGTTGTTTTTGTCCATAGTAACAGTCCCAGTAATTCCTGAACAAAAGAAGAATTGAGACAGTAACTTATCACCCACCATGCTGTGACTATCCTCCACACTAGACATAACACCCTCACCCTGTACGCTGTGACTATCCTCCATACTACACACATCACTCCCTCACCCTGTACGCTGTGACTATCCTCCACAATACACACATCACACCCTCCCACTGTACGCTTTGACTATCCTCCACACTACACACATCACACCCTCACCCTGTATGCTGTGACTATCCTCCACAATACACACATCACACCCTCCCACTGTACGCTGTGACTATCCTCCACACTACACACATCACACCCTCACCCTGTACGCTGTGACTATCCTCCACACTAGACATAACACCCTCACCCTGTACGCTGTGACTATCCTCCATACTACACACATCACACCCTCACCCTGTATGCTGTGACTATCCTCCACAATACACACATCACACCCTCCCACTGTACGCTGTGACTATCCTCCACACTACACACATCACACCCTCACCCTGTATGCTGTGACTATCCTCCACAATACATACATCACACCCTCCCACTGTACGCTGTGACTATCCTCCACACTACACACATCACACCCTCACCCTGTATGCTGTGACTATCCTCCACAAAACACACATCACACCCTCCCACTGTACACTGTGACTATCCTCCACACTACACACATCACACCCTCACCCTGTACGCTGTGACTATCCTCTATACTACACACATCACACCCTCACCCTGTACGCTGTGACTATCCTCCATACTACACACATCACACCCTTACACTGAACGCTGTGACTATCCTCCATACTACACACTTCACACCCTTAACCTGTATGCTGTGACTATCCTCCATACTACACATATCACACCCTTACCCTGTACGCTGTGACTATCCTCCATACTACACACATCACTCCTTTACCCTGTATGCTGTGACTATCCTCCACACTACACACATCACACCCTCACACTGTACACTGTGACTATCCTCCACAATACACACATCACACCCTCAAACTGTATGCTGTGACTATCCTCCACACTATACACATCACACCCTCACCCTGTACGCTGTGACTATCATCCACACTGGACATCATACCCTCACCCTGTACGCTGTGACTATCCTCCATACTACACACATCACACCCTCACCCTGTATGCTGTGACTATCCTCCATACTAAACACATCACACACTCACCCTGTATGCTGTGACTATCCTCCATACTACACACATCACATCCTCACCCTGTATGTTGTGACTAACCTCCATATATCATACCCTCAATCGGTACGCTGTGACTATCCTCCACACGACACACATCACACCCTCACCCTGTACAATGTCACTATCCTCCACAATACACACATCACACCCACCCACTGTACGCTGTGACTATCCTCCATACAACACACATCACACCCTCACCCTGTACGCTGTAACTATCCTCCACAATGGACATCATACCCTCACCCTGTACGCTGTGACTATCCTCCATACTACACACATCACACCCTCACCCTGTATGCTGTGACTATCCTTCAAACTACACACATCACACACTCACCCTGTATGCTGTGACTATCCTCCATACTACACACATCACATCGTCACCCTGTATGTTGTGACTAACCTCCATACATCATACCCTCACCCTGTACGCTGTGACTATCCTCTATAATACACACATCACACCCTCACCCTGTACAGTGTGACTATCCTCCATACTACACACATTATCACACCCTCAGCCTGTATGCTGTGACTTTCCTCCATACTACACACATCACACCCTCACACTGTACGCTGTGACTATCCTCCATATGACACACATCACACCTCACCCTGTACGCTGTGACTATCCGCCATACTACACACATCACACCCTTACACTGAACGCTGTGACTATCCTCCATACTACACACTGCACACCCTTACCCTGTATGCTGTGACTATCATCCATACTACACACATCACACCCTCACCCTGTACGCTGTGACTATCCTCCACATTACACACTTCACACTCTCACCCTGTAAGCTGTGACTATCCTCCATATTACACATCACACTCTCACACTGTACGCTGTGACTATCCTCCATACTACACACATCACACCCTCACCCTGTACGCTGTGACTATCCTCCATACTACACACAACACACCCTTACCCTGTACGCTGTGACTATCCTCCATACTGCACACATCACACCCTCACACTGTACACTGTGACTATCCTCCATACTACACATCACACCCTCACCCTGTACGCTGTGACTATCCTCCATACTACACACATCACACCCTCACCCTGTACGCTGTGACTATCCTCCATACTACACACATCACACCCTTACACTGAACGCTGTGACTATCCTCCATACTACACACTGCACACCCTTACCCTGTATGCTGTGACTATCATCCATACTACACACATCACACCCTCACCCTGTACGCTGTGACTATCCTCCACATTACACACTTCACACTCTCACCCTGTAAGCTGTGACTATCCTCCATATTACACATCACACTCTCACACTGTACGCTGTGACTATCCTCCATACTACACACATCACACCCTCACACTGTACGCTGTGACTATCCTCCATACTACACACATCACACCCTCACCCTGTACGCTGTGACTATCCTCCATACTACACACATCACACCCTCACCCTGTACGCTGTGACTATCCTCCATACTACACACAACACACCCTTACCCTGTACGCTGTGACTATCCTCCATACTGCACACATCACACCCTCACACTGTACGTTGTGACTATCCTCCATACTACACACATCACACCCTCACCCTGTACGCTGTGACTATCCTCCATACTACACACATCACACCCTCACCCTGTACGCTACTGTAACGGGTCTGGGAGGCGGAACCTCTGAGCTTTATTATACAAGGAGGCTTTCCTTGTAAAGGAGCGGGTGGCGCCCGGGAGACGGACAGGAAGTCACGGCAAGTGACAGGGACAGTCTCTGGGTAGACGGGCAGGTAGTCACGGCAAGTGACCGGGACAGTCTCTGGAGGGACAGGCAGGTAGTCACGGCAAGTGACTGGGCAGTCTCTGGAGGGACAGGCAGGTAGTCACGGCAAGTGACCGGGGCAGTCTCTGGACAAACAGGCGGGTAGTCACGGCAAGTGACCCGGGCAGTCTCTGGGTAGACAGACAGGTAGTCATGGCAAGTGACCGGGGCAGTCTCTGGATAAACAGGCAGGCAAGGGGCTGGGGCAGTCTCTGAATGGACAGGTATATACGACCTGAGATGGTGGAGCCTCCCGGTAGGCTAGCAGGCAGATGACAGATGAGCGCCCCCAAGTGAGCAGGCGAGAGTCTCTGGAATAGCCGATGGACACCGCAGGTGATGGCCGAACCTCCAGGTAGGCTTGCAGGCAGATGGCAGATGAGCGCCCCCAAGTGAGCAGGCGAGAGTCTCTGGAATAGCCGACGGACACCGCAGGTGATGGCCGAACCTCCAGGTAGGCTTGCAGGCAGATGGCTGATGAGCGCCCCCAAGTGAGCAGGCGAGAGTCTCTGGAATTGCCGATGGTCACCGCATGTGACGGCCGAACCTCCAGGCAGGCTTGCGGGCAGGTAGCAGACAGGAAACTGGCAGGAAACAGGCAGGTAACTGGTAACGGACCCTGAGGGCTGAAGCAGAGTTAAACAGTGCAACAACAACATTGCTCGGGCACCTCCATTAAGGAGGAGGTGCTTTATATAAGGTGGAGTCCACCGGCATTGGCCGGGGACCTTTTTTGAAAGATGCGCGCGGCCCCTTTAAGAGCGGGGGCGTGCACGCGCGCGCGCCCTAAGCCCAGTGGCAGGGAAGGAGCGCGCAGCCCCAGCAGGGCGGAAGGAGGACGCTGTGTGAGGGTAAGGGGAGCGACGTCCCTGCCTGGCAGAGGACGCTGGCGCAGGGGAACAGCGTCCCTGCCTGGCAGAGGACGCCGGCGCTACAGTAGCCCCCCCTTTAGGCCCCCCCTTCTTTAGGCCAGAAAGAAATTTAGCTAGGATGAGAGGGGCATGGATGTTCTCCCGAGGCTCCCACGTTCTCTCCTCAGGACCAAACCCCTTCCAATCCACCAGAAAATAGGTCTTTCTTCCTACCCTTTTGGTGGCCAGAATGTTCTCTACTTCAAATTCGTCTTCAGCAGACACTGGAGCAGGAGGTGTACCTGTAGACTTGACAAAAGAGTTAAGTACCACCGGTTTGAGGAGAGATACATGGAAGGAGTTAGGAATCCGCAAATTGGCCGGGAGTTTCAATTTATAGGACACCGGGTTGATCTGACTGATGATCTCAAAAGGACCGATGAACCGAGGGCCTAACTAGTAGGAAGGAATCTTGAGCCGGACATACTTGGACGAAAGCCAGACCTTATCCCCAGGACGGAATTGAGGAGGATCCAGACGTTTTTTTGTCAGCATGTTTCTTCATGCGCTCGGATGACAGAATGAGTGCGGACCGGGTACTCTCCCATAAGGAGGAAAACTCGTTAACCAGAGATTCCGCAGCTGGATTGTCCACAGAGATGGAGACAGGAACAGGGATCCGAGGGTGTTGACAGAAGACTACAAAAAACGGAGATTTGGAGGAAGATTCGCTCTCGTGATTGTTGTAAGAGAATTCGGCCCAAGGCAGGAGATCCACCCAGTCAGAATGGTGGGCATTAACGAAGTGCCGGAGATAACTGGTCAGATTCTGATTGATTCGCTCGACTTGTCCATTGGACTGCGGGTGGTAAGCGGAGGAGAAATCCAAGGTGACGTCTAGCAACTTACAAGTGGCTCTCCAGAAACGTGAGGTGAACTGTACCCCACGATCCGACACAATGTGACGAGGCAGACCATGAAGACGGAAGATGTGGCGGATAAAGTCTTTAGCCAACTCGGGTGCAGACGGAAGCCCTGGCAGGGGAATGAAGTGAGCCATCTTGGAAAATCGGTCAACAACCACCCAAATGACCGTACAACCGGCAGAGACGGGCAGATCTGTTATGAAGTCCATGGCTATATGCTGCCAGGGGCAGCGGGTACAGGATGCGGTAGAAGACGGCCGGCAGGCAGGTGTCTCGGAACTTTGTTGCGGGCACAGGAGACACAGGCAGAAACAAAGTCTATTACGTCCTTGTGCAGGGTAGGCCACCAGTAATGCCGGGTAATGAGCTGGAGGGTCTTTCTCTGACCAGCGTGGCCAGCTAGTTTAGACGAATGACCCCAGTGTAGGATTCTCTTCCGATCGGTTACGGATACGAACGTCTTACCAGGAGGGAGACGATTTAGACTCACGGGAGCCACTTGCATCACTCTGGCGGGATCGATGATATGTTTAGGTTCCTCCTCGAGATCCGACACCAGGAAGGACCGGGACAAGGCGTCCGCCTTGATGTTCTTGTCAGCCGGGCGAAAATGTAAAAGGAAATCAAAGCGGGCAAAAAACAAGGACCACCGGGCTTGGCGAGGGTTAAGTCTCTGGCATGCTGGAGGTAAGCCAGATTTTTGTGGTCAGTGTAAATGATTACCGGATGAAGAGCCCCCTCGAGTAGGTAACGCCACTCCTCCAATGCCAGCTTGATGGCCAATAACTCTCGGTCTCCTATGGAGTAATTGCGCTCAGAAGAGGAGAAGAGTTTGGAGAAGAAGCCGCAAGATACCATCCTCCCGGATGAAGATTTTTGAGTAAGTACCGCTCCGGCTCCAGAAGAAGACGCGTCCACCTCCAGGAAGAACTGCTTGTTGCCGTCCGGACGATGCAGCACTGGAGCGGAAGAGAAGGCCTGTTTTAAAGAAAGAAAGGCCTCCTCTGCTTCGGGCGTCCACTGTTTGGGATTAGCATCCTTGCGGGTGAGCGCGGAGATTGGAGCAGTCCGGGAAGAGAAGTGCGGTATGAAAAGGCGGTAATAATTGGCGAATCCCAGGAACCGCTGAATGGCCTTCAACCCCTCCGGTCGGGGCCATCTCTCGATGGCAGACAGTTTCTCCGGATCCATTCGTAGGCCTGTCTGAGAAATGATGTAGCCCAAAAACGGAAGCGAGGTCTGCTCAAATAGACACTTCTCATATTTGGCGAAGAGGTGATTCTGCCTGAGCCTGAGCAGAACCTGACGAACATCCCTCCGGTGAGACTGGAGATCCGGAGAGAAGACCAAGATGTCGTCTAGGTACACCACAACGCAGGAGTAGAGAAGGTCCCGAAAGATGTCATTGACCAACTCCTGAAAGACTGCTGGAGCATTATAGAGACCAAGGGGCATCACCAAATACTCGTAGTGGCCGTCCCGGGTGTTGAATGCAGTCTTCCATTCATCTCCCCGACGGATACGGACTAGGTTATATGCCCCACGAAGATCCAGTTTGGTGAAGATTCTAGCCCCCCTCAGACGATCAAACAATTCTGGAATGAGCGGAAGAGGGTACTTATTCTTCACCGTGATCAAATTTAGGCCTCTGTAGTCAATACAGGGACGGAGAGAGCCGTCTTTCTTTTTTACGAAGAAGAAACCTGCTCCCGCTGGGGAGGTGGATTTCCGGATGAATCCCTTGGCCAAATTCTCCTCGATATATTCGGACATCGACCTGGTCTCAGCAGCAGACAATGGGTAAATACGCCCACGGGGAGGCGTAGTACCGGGTAGCAGGTCGATCGGGCAATCATACGGTCTGTGAGGGGGTAATGTCTCTGCTTCCTTTTTATTAAAGACATCAGCGAATGACCAATATGGAATCGGGAGCCCTGGTAGATTAGTTGGTGTAGGAGAAGGATGGACGGGATGAACAGGAACCAAACACGTTTTATGACAGTCCTGTCCCCAGCGAAGGATCTCTCCAGTCTGCCAGTCGAGCACGGGTGCATGCTTTTGGAGCCAAGGCAGACCTAGTAAGAAAGCGTGAGAGAGTCCAGGCAGAACATGAAACGAGATGCTCTCAGAGTGCAACATTCCCACCTGCAGGGTTATGGCTTCAGTGATAAGTTGGATGGGACGTGGTAGGAGACCCCCATCCACAGCAGCAACAGATACTGGTTCAACCAGAGGTTTGGTAGGAATGCGATATTTTTCTACTAGAGCCTGTGAAACAAGATTCCCGGCTGCTCCAGAATCAAGTTGGGCTAGTTCGAAGTAACGGTTCTCACCGAGGAGAATTGAGACAGACAGCAGCTGAGATGAAGAGGATTTATTTTTGGCTAGGTGGACCTCTCCGAGCGAACCTAGACACAGGCGTTTCCCGACCTCTCTGGGCAGGTACGGATCCGGTGCTCCTTACTGCCACAGTAGAAGCAACTCCCCTCGGTACGGCGTAAGTCCTGACGGGCTTTGACCATCTTGGTCTGGTCGACTTGCATAGGCTCAGGAGAGTGTGCCTGAGGAGAAACGGAAGGAGTTACAGGTCTCTGAAAAGATGGAGCTAGACGAGGAAACCTTCTCTCACGGGTGACCTCCTTAGCGCGCTCCTGGAACCGTAGATCAGTTCGATTGGCAAGAGTTATTAGGTCATCGAGAGAGGTTGGAATGTCCCGACCGGCAAGTTCATCTTTAATACGGCCGGACAGACCCTCCCAGAAGACAGATATCAGAGCGTCATTATCCCAAGCCAGCTCCGAGGCAAGGGTACGGAACCGTATGGCATATTGACCCATGGTGAGACTTCCCTGACGGAGACGCAGCAGAGATGATGCAGAGGAGGTCTTCCGTCCGGGTTCGTCGAATACCTTCCGGAAGGCTGAGAGAAACGCAGACAGGTCAGACACCAGAGGATCTTCTCTCTCCCAAAGAGGATTTAGCCAGGCCAGGGCCTCTCCGGTGAGATGGGACATGATGAAGGCAATTTTGGCCCGGTCGGAGTTAAACTGGTGTGCCAGGAGTTCAAAATGCAGGGTGCACTGGTTAATGAAACCCCGAGCCAGAGCAGGGTCGCCTCCAAACCGAGGAGGAGCTGAAAGTCGAGGTCCAGGAACGGAAACCACAGAATTGGTAAGCAGCGGAACTGCCGGATTGCGAGTCATGGCGCCCGCGGTGGTTGCTGGTGAAGTAGTCAGGGTGTCCAGGCGGGAATTAACATTCCGCAGGTGACCCAGGATGGACTCCTGTTGAGACCTCTGACGAGACAGTTCATGACACAGGTCAGAGAGCGAGGGAGTTTGGGTGCCACCGGGTTCCATGGCCCGAGCAAACTGTAACGGGTCTGGGAGGCGGAACCTCTGAGCTTTATTATACAAGGAGGCTTTCCTTGTAAAGGAGCGGGTGGCGCCCGGGGAGACAGACAGGAAGTCACGGCAAGTGACAGGGACAGTCTCTGGGTAGACGGGCAGGTAGTCACGGCAAGTGACCGGGACAGTCTCTGGAGGGACAGGCAGGTAGTCACGGCAAGTGACCGGGGCAGTCTCTGGAGGGACAGGCAGGTAGTCACGGCAAGTGACCGGGGCAGTCTCTGGAGGGACAGGCAGGTAGTCACGGCAAGTGACCAGGGCAGTCTCTGGAGGGACAGGCAGGTAGTCACGGCAAGTGACCGGGGCAGTCTCTGGACAAACAGGCGGGTAGTCACGGCAAGTGACCGGGGCAGTCTCTGGGTAGACAGACAGGTAGTCACGGCAAGTGACCGGGGCAGTCTCTGGATAAACAGGCAGGCAAGGGGCCGGGGCAGTCTCTGAATGGACAGGTATATACGACCTGAGATGGTGGAGCCTCCCGGTAGGCTAGCAGGCAGATGACAGATGAGCGCCCCCAAGTGAGCAGGCGAGAGTCTCTGGAATAGCCGATGGACACCGCAGGTGATGGCCGAACCTCCAGGTAGGCTTGCAGGCAGATGGCAGATGAGCGCCCCCAAGTGAGCAGGCGAGAGTCTCTGGAATAGCCGACGGACACCGCAGGTGATGGCCGAACCTCCAGGTAGGCTTGCAGGCAGATGGCTGATGAGCGCCCCCAAGTGAGCAGGCGAGAGTCTCTGGAATTGCCGATGGTCACCGCATGTGACGGCCGAACCTCCAGGCAGGCTTGCGGGCAGGTAGCAGACAGGAAACTGGCAGGAAACAGGCAGGTAACTGGTAACGGACCCTGAGGGCTGAAGCAGAGTTAAACAGTGCAACAACAACATTGCTCGGGCACCTCCATTAAGGAGGAGGTGCTTTATATAAGGTGGAGTCCACCGGCATTGGCCGGGGACCTTTTTTGAAAGATGCGCGCGGCCCCTTTAAGAGCGGGGGCGTGCACGCGCGCGCGCCCTAAGCCCAGTGGCAGGGAAGGAGCGCGCAGCCCCAGCAGGGCGGAAGGAGGACGCTGTGTGAGGGTAAGGGGAGCGACGTCCCTGCCTGGCAGAGGACGCTGGCGCAGGGGAACAGCGTCCCTGCCTGGCAGAGGACGCCGGCGCTACAGTTGTGACTATCCTCCAAACTACACACATCATTCCCTTACCTTGTACCCAGTGAGTATCCTCCATACTACACACATCACAAGCTCACCCTGTACGCTGTTACTATTCTCCATACTACACACACCACACCCTCACCCTGTACGCTGTGACTATCCTCCAAACTACACACATCACACCCTCACCCTGTACGCTGTGACTATCCTCCATACGACACACATCACACCATCACCCTCTATGCTGTGACTATCCTCCATACTACACACATCACACCATCACCCTCTATGCTGTGACTATCCTCCATACTACACACATCACACCCTCACCCTGTACGCTGTGACTATCCTCCACATTACACACTTCACACTCTCACCCTGTAAGCTGTGACTATCCTCCATATTACACATCACACTCTCACACTGTACGCTGTGACTATCCTCCATACTGCACACATCACACCCTCACCCTGTACGCTGTGACTATCCTCCATACTACACACATCACACCCTCACCCTGTACGCTGTGACTATCCTCCATACTACACACAACACACCCTTACCCTGTACGCTGTGACTATCCTCCATACTGCACACATCACACCCTCACCCTGTACGCTGTGACTATCCTCCATACTACACACATCACACCCTCACCCTGTACGCTGTGACTATCCTCCATACTACACACATCACACCCTCACCCTGTACGCTGTGACTATCCTCCAAACTACACACATCACACCCTCACCCTGTATGCTGTGACTATCCTCCATACTACACACATCACACCTCACCCTGTACGCTGTGACTATCCTCCATACTACACACATCACACCCTCACCCTGTACGCTGTGACTATCCTCCATACTACACACATCACACCATCATCCTGTACGCTGTGACTATCCTCCATACTACATACATCACACCCTCACCCTGTACGCTGTGACTATCCTCCATACTACACACATCACACCTCACCCTGTACGCTGTGACTATCCTCCATACTACACACATCACACCCTCACCCTGTATGCTGTGACTATCCTCCATACTACACACATTACTCCCTCACCCTGTACACTGTGACTATCCTCCATACTACACACATCACACCCTCACCCTGTAGGCTGTGACTATCCTCCATACTACACACATCACTCCCTCACCCTGTATACTGCGCTCCTGTATCTTCTGTACAATCCGTATTCCATCCTTTGGAGATCCTCCTTCTTGAAGTGTCTCGTTCAGAGCTTGGGCATAAAGCAGGACGCCGTCATAGAAGCAGCCGGCAATGAGGTTCATCTGGAGAGATGGAAAGTAAATGTAAGTTAGAGGTGAAACCGTAACAAATGGCCGAGAATACGCAGAAAGATCTGTCCTCCAAGTGTCCACAGCTCAGAGGAAGTGCTGAATGTATACTGTACGGAGTATATATATATATATATACACAGCGAGAGCGGAGCATACGGTGTATCTATATATATACACAGTGAGAGCGGAGCATACGGTGTATCTATATATATACACAGTGAGAGCGGAGCATACGGTGTATCTATATATATACACAGTGAGAGCGGAGCATACGGTGTATCTATATATATACACAGTGAGAGCGGAGCATACGGTGTATATATATACACAGCGAGAGCGGAGCATACGGTGTATCTATATATATACACAGTGAGAGCGGAGCATACGGTGTATCTATATATATACACAGTGAGAGCGGAGCATACGGTGTATCTATATATATATATACACAGTGAGAGCGGAGCATACGGTGTATCTATATATATATACACAGTGAGAGCGGAGCATACGATGTATCTATATATATACATAGTGAGAGCGGAGCATACGGTGTATCTATATATATATACACAGTGAGAGCGGAGCATACGATGTATCTATATATATACATAGTGAGAGCGGAGCATACGGTGTATCTATATATATACACAGCGAGAGCGGAGTATACGGTGTATCTATATATATATATATATATATATATATATATATACACACAGCGAGAGCGGAGTATACGGTGTATCTATATATATATATATATATATATATATATATATATATATATACACACAGCGAGAGCGGAGTATACGGTGTATCTATTGTGAGACCGTGAAAGCATATGTAGTGAATGGGGTGTACATTTCACCTAGGTACTTTGCTGACTGGTATAAGGGAAATGTATGGCTTTGTAAACCTAGTGGTAGAGAAAGGTCACTACACCTTCCATTCAGTACACACTTGCAGCTCAGGCCTGAAACCATTCAGGTGTTAATTAGGAAACCAGAAGTAGGTGTCTGGGAACACAGTCAGAGAGCTCGCTTAGTCTGGACACGGAGTCCAGGCACAAGAAGGAGTCTCCAGGAGGGGAGCTCTCTCAGTCTGGGTGCTCGATGTACCCCGGACACAGGAATAGTCTCTGTGAGAATCCATGCGGATAGCTGCTGAATAGGAGGGGAGCTCTCTCAAGTCTGGACATTGGATATGCCTTTAGACACAAAGAGGAGCCTCTGCGAACCTCCATGCTGGTAAATGCTGAACATATGTGTTGTTTTGGGGACAGGCTGTTAGAGTCTGGACCCGGATAGAGAGGGAAATCTATCTAAGTGTAGTAAGTGGCTGGAGAAGCCCAGGGTTTATGTTTATGATTTGGTTTTGATTATGTTCTGTTTGCTGTAGACTTTAATAAAACTGGTTGCGGCCAGTTTTTACCAGAACTCCTGTCTGTGAATGAACTGTTTCCGTGCCACTCCGTCTACCCGGACGGCGATCCCAGAGCTATATCCCCTGAAAAGCTTACAATTGGTGCTGGAATGTGCGTGCAGCACAGTGGCTTAGAGACAGCAATAAAGGAGAAAAGTCTGTTGAAGCAGCAGCAGAAAAAAAAAAAAAAAAGTGTGTCAGCAAAAACGTCTGTTGGAGCAGTCTTAAAGAGACAGTGGCCCTAATAGAGTTTGCAGAGAAAAAAAAAAAAAAGTGTCTGCACGGCAAAGCTGAAATTGCTGTGGAAAGACTGTGGAGTGTGTATGTCTTGAGTGAAGACTGCCGTTGTTAAGACAGAGAAGTCTGACAGTATGGATGACAGCCTGGAGAAGCTGAATAAACAAATGGTGCAAGTTAATGTGCAACATAAGACTGCCGTTGTTGAGACAGGGAAGTCTGACAGCATGGATGACAGTATGAAGGAGCTCATTAAGCACCTGGTCCAGGCCCAGCAGAGCATGCACCTGCAGAGCATGGAGCGGCAGCACCTGCAGAGCATGCAGCGGGCCCAGCAGAGGTGGCAGCAGCAGCTACAGGAGACTAACCGGTTGTTTTTTGAGCAGGTTGCAGCACTACAAAAGACTTGCAGCGCATCGTCCCAAAGTAATGTTGCAAAGTCACCTGCATTGTCCGCTGTAAAGAAGGCGGTAATACGGACCCTGAAAAAGATGACGCCTCGTGACGATGTGGAGGCATATCTCACTATGTTTGAGGGACTGGCAGAGAAGGAGAACCTGCCACTATCTGAATGGGCCATGGTGGTCGCACCCTATCTGACTGGAGAACCCCAAAGGGCCTATGCTGACCTGAGCGAGCAGGACAGCAGAGACTATGCAAAGCTGAAAAAGGAGATTCTTGCCTGGCTGGGTGTTACGGTGGCAGTCCGTGCCAGAGGAGTCCATGACTGGAGATGCAGTTGGGAGTCTGCCGTCGGCAACCCTGCTCATGGGGGCAAGGAGGTGATAGTGGACCGCTACACCCGCGCACGTCCTCCTGAGGTACAGCCGGAGGTCGGACAACGAGACTACCAGGACGCCACTCGTCTGGTCAGCCTGAGGGAGAGGGCCTTCGCTACCAAAGACTGCCTCCGTGACCAGCCGTCTGAGAGGTCGTCACTTCAGAGTTCCTGGACGCCGAACTCTCCCGGTAAGAGCGTTCCAGCTGTTGGGGACATGGGGTGTGCTGATAAGCGGGTTCAGGCCCGAGGGGACATGTGGGTGGGAAAGTGTGATGGACAGTGTTGGAGATGTCGTGAAATTGCAGCCAACTGTCCAATAGAGGGGGAGCCTATGTGTTGTGATGTTGGCGGATCCCTCTCTCCCTGCGCAGAGCCTGTGTGTGTGTCCACCTCAGCCGAAGAGACTGGACCACAGGTGTCCCCGGTGGTTGTAAATGACTGCCCAGCACAGGCCCTCTTGGACTCGGAGAGTCCAGTGACTTCCGTGTGTGACAGCCTGATTGATAGGGACTTCATCCCTGATAAACACCTGAGTGTGGTGTGCGTCCATGGAGACACCAAAGTCTACCCAGAGACTGTCGTGGACTTGATCCCCAAACGCGGGGAGGTTTCATGTGAAGTGGGGGTAGTGAAGAACCTGGTGCACCCCGTCATATTGGGTAATGACTTTCCCCGGTCTAAGGATCTCTGGGGGAAAAATGTTTCTGATGGACAGTGTGATGAAGCTCCTACTGAGGGTGCGCAGTCCCGAGGGGCGGAACACAATGCTAGTGGGCCGTTAAACTTATGTGATAATAATGATGATGATAATGATAGTGATGATGATGATAATGATAATGATGATGATGATGATGATCATGATAATGATGATGACCATGATAATGATGCTGATGCTGATAATGATAATGATGATGATCATGATAGTGATGATGATACTGATCATAATCATGATAATGATATTGATAATGATGATGACTGTGATAGAGATGAAATTCCTTTGCAGGTGATGTTGGGAGACGAGGATGGTGGTTCTCGGGAACCGAGTGTCCCTGACTTACTTATGTCCTGTGACAATTTTGAGAGTGAGCAGTGGCGAGACCCCACTCTTAAAACGGCACAGGAAAATATAATTGTTCTAAATGAGGTTTCCCAGGAGCCTGGCTCTGAGGAGAGGTTTCCTCATGCTGCCATGGACAATAACCTATTGTATAGGGACATTGAAGTCCAGGGAGAGGTCGTGAGTCAGCTCCTAGTACCTGAGCTATATGGAAGTATAGTGCTGGGGTTGTCACATAGTCACATACTTGAGGGACCACCTGAGGGAAACCAGGGACCAGATGGTGAAGTTAATGTTGTGGATGACATGTTAACTAAGGTTCCAGATCAAGATGTGAATGAGAATGAATTGTATAACCCTGAAAGTGAGCAGGATGTGGCTGAGAAAAAGGGGTCAGACAGGGATAGTGGTAGTGATAGTGAATCATCTGATGACAATAAAGCAACCAGTGCAAATGAGGAAGGCATGGTAGCAGAGGAGGTTGAGAGTCCTGAGAAGAAAGCTGATGCTGACCTTACAGCCGGACAGAAGATGGCATCTGAAGATGTTTTACAGTTGGCCAATTCCCTGGCGAAGACTAAGGTGAAAGGAGGAGAGCTGAGCTTTGAAGGCAGGACTCTGAGACTGAACACAGCACAAGTGGAGGCTGTTGGAAGTGGGAAGTTGTCGACGTGTGGTGTGGATCTGCATCATGCCAGGGACTCTGAGGGAGATGCTGCAGAGGTGGAAAAAGCCATAGAAGTGGTAGTCACCAAGCCAGATGCCTCATCAGAAGCTGAGGTCTCAAGTGAAACTGTGAGGAACAAGACTGAAGATATGGGGACTGACTCTGTCCAGGAATCTGTTTCTGCCGAAGACAGCGGCGTGGACGGGTTACGGTCCGGATCAGTAGCTGCAACTCGTGAAGCTCAGGCTGGAAGTTCGGCGCCCGGAGCCCCAGCAGTGTTCCTGAGTGACACCAAGGATCTGGATAAATCACAAGATGAGATTTTGAGACATCAGGCTGGCGTTGGTGAGCTCAAGCGCACTTTCATGGAGTCTACATCGGAGCCACGTCCCAACAAATGGGAAAAGCAATGTGTCACTCCGTTGCCGCTGCAGACACACGGGAGCTCAGATGGGATGCAGAACGTGGTGGAAGAGAAGAATCTGGCGGGTTCTGAGTATACAGATGCAGCTATCAAGGAGAACTTGAAAGCTGGAATAAATGGAGGTATTGGAGACCATAATGATGTGCCTGAAGAGGTAGAATGTAAGACTGACGGTAGGGCTTCTGAGCATGTTCTACCAGAAGAGCCTGAAGAAGGGGCCGAAGACATAAAGGACGTCCAACAGGTACCAGATGAATTGATTACTTCTCAGAAAACACTCCAAACTGTGATGAAGGAGTGGGAGGAAAGCCATGAGCATCTTCTGGAGAAGGTCAATGAAGTAAAAGGAAGGACACAGGGAAGCTCTTCAGTGGTAGAGCAAATACTGCTCAATAAGTCTAAGGCTCTATATAAGAATGCTGTTGGCACGGTAGAACATTACAATTCAGCTGGAGACTTAGCGGATGAATTATGTGTACTGCAAAAGAAAAACGATCAGCTCCTTCTAAAGTCCCAATCATTTGAACAGTGTAGCTTAAAATGGTCAGAGACCATGGCAGACGAGCTTAAGGTCTGTGAAATAGACTTTATGAATCAACCGATATTCAAAAAAATAGATGTGCTAAAGAGGGTTCAAGGGGAACTAGAGAAAGGTGGGGGACCCCCTATGCCTCCTGTGGTGGTTGGTGGCGCATGGTCAGTGCACCAGGGACGGGGGGTGCGTGGGTTTCTGGGGAAGAGTCAGCAGAAGTGTTCTGATGTGCCGGGTCGTACTTCTTTGGCCAGGCACTATATCAAAACTGAGCCCGGCCCTAAGGTCAAGATGAAACCGTGCAGGATACCCGAGGCCCGCAGAGAGCATAGGCCTGGGAGGGTACAGGGTAGTGCGGATGCTTCAGATGGAGAGAAAGCTGATGAGGGCCATGACTGGTCCAGAATTCACTGTCTCTTTTGGATTGTTGACCAGCCCTCCGGTCTGGATGACCAGCCCTCCGGTCTGGAGAAGAGGGGGGGATATGTGAGACCGTGAAAGCATATGTAGTGAATGGGGTGTACATTTCACCTAGGTACTTTGCTGACTGGTATAAGGGAAATGTATGGCTTTGTAAACCTAGTGGTAGAGAAAGGTCACTACACCTTATATTCAGTACACACTTGCAGCTCAGGCCTGAAACCACTCAAGTGATAATTAGGAAGCCAGAAGTAGGTGTCTGCGAACACAGTCAGAGAGCTCGCTTAGTCTGGACACGGAGTCCAGGCACAGAAGGAGTCTCCAGGAGTAGAGCTGTCTCAGTCTGGGGCTCGAAGCACCCGGACACAGGAATAGTCTCTGTGAGAATCCATGCGGATAGCTGCTGAATAGGAGGGGAGCTCTCTCAAGTCTGGACATTGGATATGCCTTTAGACACAAAGAGGAGCCTCTGTGAAACTCCATGCTGGTAACCGCTGAACATATGTGTTGTTTTGGCCCAGGCTGGTAGAGTCTGGTCCCGGATAGATAGGGAAATCTATCTAAGTGTAGTAAGTGGCTGGACAAGCCCAGGTCTTATGTTTATGATTTGGTTTTGATTATGTTCTGTTTGCTGTGGACTTTAATAAAACTGGTTGCGGCCAGTTTTTACCAGAACTGCTGTCTGTGAATGAACTGTTTCCGTGCCACTCCGTCTACCCGGACGGCGATCCCAGAGCTATATCCCCTGAAAAGCTTACACTATATATATATATACACTGACTGGAGAGCCCCCTGTATATATATATACACTGACTGGAGAGCCCCTGTATATATATATACACTGACTGGAGAGCCCCTGTATATATATATACACTGACTGGAGAGCCCCTGTATATATATATATACACTGACTGGAGAGCCCCCTGTATATATATATATATATACACAGTGAGAGCGGAGTATATGGTGTATCTATATATATACACAGTGAGAGCGGAGCATACGGTGTATATATATATATACACACACAATGAGAGCGGAGCAAACGGTGTATCTATATATATACACAGCGAGAGTGAAGCATACGGTGTATATATATATATATATATATATATACACAGCGAGAGCGGAGTATACGGTGTATCTATATATATATACACAGTGAGAGCGGAGTATACGGTGTATCTATATATATACACAGTGAGAGCGGAGTATACGTATCTATATATATACACAGCGAGAGCGGAGTATACGTGTATATATATATATATATATATACACACAGCGAGACCGGAGCATACGGTGTATCTATATATATACACAGTGAGAGCGGAGTATACGTATATATATATATATATATATATATATATAATACACAGCGAGAGCGGAGCATACGGTGTGTATATATATATATATATATATATACACAGCGAGAGCGGAGTATACGTATATATATATACACAGCGAGAGCGGAGTATACGTGTATATATATATATATATATATATATATATATATACACAGCGAGAGCGGAGCATACGGTGTATATATATATATATATACATACACAGCGAGAGCGGAGTATACGTATATATATATACACAGCGAGAGCGGAGTATACATATATATACATATACACAACGAGAGCGGAGTATACAGTATACACATATAGTATATGCACACACAGTGAGAGTAGAGAATACGGTGTGTATATATAGGGGGCTACAAACCCCCAAATAAAACAAATCATGGAAAGTCTACTACCAAGGCAGATAGATGAAGCTGAAACCCATAATGAGGTCCTAGTTATGGGGGACTTTCCGGATATTAAGTGGGAAACAAAGACCTGCGAAACCCATAAAGGCAACAGGTTTCTGCTAATAACCAAGAAAAATTATCTTTCACAATTGGTGCAGAATCCAACCAGAGGAGCAGCACTTTACACCTGATACTATCTAATAGACCTGACAGAATAATAAATCTGCAGCTCGTCGGGCATCTAGGAAATGGCGACCACAATATTGTACAGTTTCACTTGTCTTTCGCTAGGGGGACTTGTCAGGAAGTCACAAAAACACTGAACTTTAGGAAGGCAAAGTTTGACTGGCTTAGAGATGTCCTTAATCTGGTTGACTAGGACAATGTCCTCAGAAATGACAATACAGATAATAAATGGGAAATTGTGAAGAAACAAGATTGTATCTTAATTTCCCAGTCAACCATGTTTTTGATTATCAAGAAGACAGACTTGCATACCATTTAACATACTGTGTAAGTCGGTAATAGTGACTTGTGCATAGTGTGTGTTTATCTTTGTTTGTTGTGTGCTGATAAGCTAATTGTGTATTGTATTCTATAACCAGTTTGTTGACTTCAAAGGTAGAAAGGGAAAGGCTGTGAGGGTGGACTGAAGGACACTGGGTAATTCTAAAAACAGCTTACATGCCTCGAGTATAAAAAGACTCAAGAGACAGAGTCTCATCTCATCACCCAGAGCTACCAGTCATACATTCTGCCAAACACTCAATGAACGGGAGGACTGCAGTCAAGCTATCATGGCACCATCATGAGGGACACGGATCTATGATTCTATAGGAATCATCCTAGAGGTTTTTGGCTGTGGTTGGAAGGACACAGATCTGATCCAATAATCATCGCTGCACCATGGTTATGCTTGGAAAAAGCCAGGTTTGGGACCCGCTGGTTGCCTGAATCCATGAAAATGGTCGGATAAGCCGGATGGTGACTCTCGTGTCAACTGGCTGTGGACCTTGTATGGACTGTTCTCTGTTATCTCCCTATGCTTCTCGATATCTCTTCTCTGTGTGTATATCACAGGTACTAAATATGATAGAGGGGAGCAATAGCGCAGTTACCAAATTAACAATTAGTTTACTGTAAGGTAAAATTCTCACCTTTACACGTCGTGAGTATGCACAACACATATAGTAAGTAGGACAGGAGGGCTGCAGATGGCACCGGACCCGCGAAGGATCTTCAAGAAATTCTGGATAGGATATTCAAGATGCCGACAATTCCGCGCTCCTCCACAATCAGGCAAGGGAATCACAGAGTTCATGGACGTCCTGTCCACTTGATCGGCTATGTACCTGAGGAAGTGGACAGGACGTCCATGAAACGTGTAGTTTGATAGCCCTCAATAAAGTATGCAACTCTTCTGAACTCTGATTCCCTTGCCTGATTGTGGAGGAGCGCGGAATTGTCGGCATCTTGAATATCCTATCCAGAATTTTTTGTATATCACAGGTGGAATATCGACCCTGTGAGCTGTGACATAACATCTACCGTTATCCTGGTGAGTCAGCGGAAAGGTGAGACCCTGTAATGTGCACCATCTTGGGGGTATTTGCTGGGACTGTTCTGTTTGCTATACGGTGTTGTGGTTCAATAAAGCATTGCCGCACTGTTTTACCCTCACCGTGCGTTGTCTGTGTAGTATGTGACCACGGAAAGATAGAGCGGGCGTTCAGTGGTATATGTTAGAACCCTCTTGTTAGGTTTTGTTTCAGCTTGCTGGTCACATGACCTTTTTACCCTATTTAGTCTGGCTCCACCCTTCTGGCTTTGCTGGACTTCATTGTATTATCTACTCTTAAGCTAGCCAGGTGCTTAGGTGTTATGTTTCGGTAGCTGAGGAGTGCAGGTAAAAAAGGAAATACACCAGAGAAGTTGGAATCTATGAGATAGCAGTACCCTGACTAACCACCGCAACTAGAGGCAGCCGTGGAGCGTTCCTACGTTGGTCCTAGACGCCTCGTCACAGCCTGAGAAACTAACTATACCTAAAGATAGAAAGAGGAAAGCTATCTGCCCCGGAGCAGATCCCCAAAGAACATAGAAAGCCCCCAAACATGTAATGGCGGTTAGACAAGATGAAATACTGACACAGACAGAAAATAGTATGAGCAAACGTTGGGGCCCAAACTACCTAAATAGAAAAGGATAGGAAGGGTACTTACTGCAATCCCAAAAAACCCTGAAAAGCACCAACTCTACTAATTTCAAAATCACCTGAGATCACATGACCTCTACCACCTAAATTAGTTCTTGTCACGCTGTCTAATGATTTGAATACAATGTCAGTAAACTATTTATACAGGAACCACACTCTATACAACATATAGTTTAGCAACATTAGAATGTAGGTATAAAATAGATTTACCTGACACAATATCTGCAGAACGATATAGTTGAACTCAGGGTTATTCTTGAGGACTTGATGAGCTGTAACTGGAAAGAGGAGGACCGGGGTCTAACCTGACCCTGCACTGGGGTCCTAACTAATCCCTTACCTTGGAGGTACTGATAATGGTTCAGAGGTCCAAGTCTCCAGCCTACCCCTGTCTCCTGTCAGACCCTGAACCCTGTAATCAGTCCTAAGAAGGATCCTGACTACCACCAAAGGGATATGGGCTGATCTCAGCTAAATACATAGATTAGACATATAAGACAGACAGGATAACACTCACTTGCATACACACTCAAACACCGAAGGAACATAAATGGTCTGGGAAATAAACTATAAGCAAGTTGAGCTTAAAACAGCTAAGGAGCTCACAACTTAAGTCAATACAGATTCATTCCTATCTGTGGTCTGAATGAAGGATTTCACTGGCAACTCCCAAAGCAGACAACCAGGAATTTAAAGGAAACCAATCAACAAATAATCAATTGCAGCCGGGAGAAACTGCACCCAGTCCCAGCACCGAGCACAGACAGAATTAACTCCCTAGCTGCCAAACACAAAGAAACAGCAACTCAGCTGTGAGAAGTCAAAATGTGCAACCGCGACGATCTTCGTGGCAATGCACACATGACAGTACCCCCCCTTCTACGAGGGGCCTCCGGACCCTCAGGGCCAGGCCTGCCCGGGTGAGTTCTGTGGAAGGTCCGAACCAAACGATCTGCGTTAACATCAGACGCAGGGACCCACGTCCTCTCCTCCGGACCATACCCCTTCCAATGCACCAAGTACTGAAGGGACCGGCGATTCAGACGTGAGTCAATGATTTTTGATACTTGAAATTCCAAGTTGCCATTGACCAACACTGGAGGAGGAGGTAGAGGTGACGATATGACTGGTGCCACATACCTTTTAAGTAAAGACTTGTGGAACACATTATGAATTTTAAACGTAGGAGGGAGTTCCAGACGAAATGCCACAGGATTAATTATGGAACTGATCCTGTACGGCCCGATGAATCTGGGACCCAGTTTCCAGGAGGGCACTTTAAGTTTTATATTCCTGGTAGACAACCATACCAGATCGTTCACATTCAGATCTGGACCAGAAACTCTCCTCCTATCAGCCATACGTTTGTAACGGTTCCCCATAGTACTCAGATTATTCAATACACCTCTCCACACAGAAGCAAGTGACGACGAGAAACGCTCCTCCTCAGGAACCCCAGAAGGGCCCCCCCCATTGAAAGTACAAAACTGGGGATGAAAACCATGTGCCCCAAAAAACGGGGACTTACCAGTGGACTCGCTCCGCCTGTTGTTAAGAGCGAACTCTGCCAGAGGCAAGAAAGAAGACCAGTCCTCCTGGTTCTCCGAGACAAAACACCGGAGATATGTCTCTAAACTCTGATTCAGACGCTCTGTCTGACCATTGGTCTGTGGATGAAAAGCCGAGGAAAAAGACAATTGCATCCCCCGACGTAAACAAAATGCCCTCCAAAATTTGGACACAAACTGAGACCCCCTATCTGACACCACATCAGAAGGCAACCCATGAAGTCTCACGATCTCCCTAATGAACACCTGCGCCAGAGTTTTAGCATTAGGGAGTGCAGGAAGAGCAACGAAATGTGCCATCTTACTGAACCTGTCAACAACCACCAGTATGACAGTATTCCCTGACGACGGAGGAAGGTCCGTAATGAAGTCCATAGATAAATGAGTCCATGGACGCTCCGGAAGTTTCAAGGGTAAAAGGGTCCCAGACGGACGGGTATGAGGGGTTTTAGAGCGAGCACAAACCCCACAGGACGCGACAAAAGTTATAACATCTTTATTAGCGTTAGGCCACCAAAATCGGCGAGAAAGGAGATCTAAAGTAGCCTTACTCCCTGGATGTCCTGCTAAAGCAGAATTATGATGTGCCTCAATAACCTTTTGTCTCAACTGATTCGGGACAAACAGTCTCCCTGGAGGTCCTGCAGGGGCGTCCCCTGAGCCTCTAACACCTCCTCCTCAAGCTCAGAACATACAGCCGACACTACCACCCCCTCCTGAAGGATAGGAATCGGGTCATCCATTTTCCCGGCCCCTGGGAAACTGCGAGACAAGGCATCAGCCTTTACATTCTTAGACCCCGGGCGATAAGTGACAACAAAATTAAACCTGGTAAAAAACAGACCATCGAGCTTGTCTGGAATTCAGACGCTTAGCGGATTCTAAATACAGCAGGTTCTTGTGATCAGTAATAACGGTGACCGGGTGGACTGCCCCCTCCAAAAAGTGACGCCATTCTTCAAAAGCCAATTTAATGGCCAAAAGTTCCCTATTGCCGATATCATAATTCCTTTCGGCGGACGACAATTTCTTAGAAAAGAAAGCGCACGGATGCCATTTACCAGGGGACGGACCCTGGGACAATATAGCACCCACCCCTACGTCAGACGCGTCCACCTCAACAATGAAAGGCTGAGATACATCTGGTTGGATGAGAACGGGTGCCGAAGCAAAACATCTCTTCAAAGAGGAAAAGGCTTGGCAAGCCTTGTCCGACCACCTAAAAAAATCCGTCCCTTTTCTCGTCATGTCAGTGAGAGGTTTGACGACAGACGAGAAATTACAAATAAATTTCCGGTAGTAATTAGCAAACCCCAAAAAACGCTGCAGAGCCTTAAGATCCCCTGGCTGATCCCATTCAAGCACTGCTCTCACCTTTTCAGGGTCCATACGGAAACCGGAGGCTGACACCAAAAAACCCAAAAACTGAAGTTCCTGTACAGCAAATACACACTTCTCCAGTTTGGCGTATAGTTTATTGTCTCGCAAGATCTGCAACACCTGTCTCACATGCTCCTGGTGAGACACAAGATCTGGCGAGTAAATTAAAATGTCATCCAAATATACGACCACAAACAGCCCCACAAGGTGACGAAAAATGTCATTAACAAAATGTTGGAATACTGCTGGTGCAGTAGTCAGACCAAAAGGCATGACCAGGTTTTCATAATGTCCCTCCGGCGTGTTAAACGCCGTTTTCCACTCATCCCCCTCTTTTATCCTAATCAGATTATACGCCCCCCTGAGATCCAATTTAGAGAACCATTTGGCGCCAACAATTTGATTGAAGAGATCAGGAATAAGAGGGAGTGGATACGGATCTCGAACAGTAATCCAATTAAGTTCGCGGAAATCCAAGCAAGGGCGTAGGCCTCCATCTTTTTTCTTCACAAAGAAGAACCCTGCGGCCACAGGGGAAGATGAAGGTCTAATATGCCCTTTGGCCAGACTTTCAGAAATATAATCTTTCATAGCCTGCCTTTCAGGACCAGAAAGATTATACAACCTAGCTTTAGGCAACTTAGCATCAGGAAGTAGATTAATAGAGCAGTCATACACGCGATGAGGAGGCAACTCCCGACACCCCTCCTCAGAGAAAACATCCCCAAAATCCTCCAAAAAAGGAGGCAATGTACTAGGCACGACCGCACTGATGACTGTGTTCATGCAGTTGCTTTTGCAAAACTCTCCCCATTGGCTTATCTCTCTGGACTGCCAATTAATCACAGGGTTATGTTTAACCAGCCAAGGAAGTCCCAACACAATGGGAGTAGGTAGACCCTCCAACACATAACAAGATAATTGTTCCCTATGTATTGCCCCTACCCGAAGGTCAATGTTATGAACCTCATGAACAAAGCTACCTTGGCCGAGAGGCCTGGCGTCAATAGAGAAAATAGGGATCGGTTTGACCAATACACTCAGATGCATACCTTGAGCCTGAGCAAACTGAGCGTCAACCAGATTAGCCCCGGAACCACTATCAAGAAGAACAGACAATCTCTCCACTCTCGTACCAACTACCACCTCCACTGGTACAAGGAACTGAGAAGAACTGGCGGATGAAATACATACTCCCAGGTTGTCGTCCACCACACAACCTGGGATTAGCAGTTTTCCGGCGACTTTTTACTTAACAAGACACGGGATGGACATCCCCCAACAAAATGTCCCTCTTTCCCGCAAAAAAAAACACCTTCTAGTCCTGCGGCGTGCCGCCAATCCCCTACTACGAAAAGATGTCCCTCCCAACTGCATAGGTTCATCCGAACAGACAAGGGGAACCTCAACATAAGGGACTTTAGTAGCAGGTGGAGTAACAACAGGGAGTGGAGTTACCTCACCCCTCTCCCGAAGCCGTCTATCAGTACGGATAGCTAGGGCCATAGCAGCCTCCAGAGAAGGAGGAGACTCATACTGAGCCAAAACGTCTTTTAATTTGTCAGAAAGCCCATGACAAAACTGGCTCCTAAGAGCTGGGTCATTCCACTGAGTATCCGTGGCCCATCTACGAAACTCAGAAGCAAATTCCTCCGCCGGACGATCTCCCTGCTGTAACTTAAGTAATTTGGTCTCAGCAAGAGAGACCCGATCTGGGTCATCATATACCAAACCCAGGGCAGTAAAAAAATCGATCTACAGACTGTAGAGCCGGGGATCCCGGAGGAAGGGAGAAGGCCCAGGATTGAGGGTCCCCTTGTAGGAGCGAGATAACAATTCCCACTCTCTGCTCATCACTCCCTGATGATCGAGGCCGAAGCCGAAAATACAATTTACATGCTTCCCGGAAGGTAAAAAATTTGTCTCGCCCACCAGTGAACCTATCTGGAAGAGAAACTTTAGGTTCAACTCTGGTTTGCTCCAGGGGAGACAAAACTTTGGACTTAATGTCCGTCAGCTCCATGGATAATCCCTGCAACTGCAGAGCCAGCTGGGCTACTGGATCCATGGTAACTAGAGATAATTTTTTATGGCCAGTGAAAATGTCACGCTGTCTAATGATTTGAATACAATGTCAGTAAACTATTTATACAGGAACAACACTCTATACAACAACTAGTATAGCAACATCAGCATGTAAGTATAGAATAGATTTACCTGACATGATATCTGCTGAACCCAGGGTTAATCTTGAGGACTTGATGAGCTGAAACAGGAAAGAGGTGGACCGGGGTCTAACCTGACCCTGCACTGGGGTCCTAACTAATCCCTTACCTTGGAGGTACTGATAATGGTTCAGAGGTCCAAGTCTCCAGCCTACCCCTGTCTCCTGTCAGACCCTGAACCCTGTAATCAGTCCTAAGAAGGATCCTGATTACCACCAAAGGGATATGGGCTGATCTCAGCTAAATACATAGATTAGACATATAAGACAGACAGGATAGCACTCACTTGCATACACACTCAAACACCGAAGGAACATAAATGGTCTGGGAAATAAACTATAAGCAAGTTGAGCTTAAAACAGCTAAGGAGCTCTCAACTAAAGTCTATACAGATTCATTCCTATCTGTGGTCTGCATGAAGGATTTCACTGGCAACTCCCAAAGCAGACAACCAGGAATTTAAAGGAAACCAATCAACAAATAATCAATTGCAGCCGGGAGAAACTGCACCCAGTCCCAGCACCGAGCACAGACAGAATTAACTCCCTAGCTGCCAAACACAAAGAAACAGCAACTCAGCTGTGAGAAGTCAAAATGTGCAACCGCGACGATCTTCGTGGCAATGCACACATGACAGTTCTCTGGTGTAACAAAATCAAAACAGCAGCCACTGAAAAAACTGGAAAAAGCAAAAGTACAAACATCAGTGGCTGAACTAAACTGAGAGGGCAAAAGCCCCGGAGGGGACCCTGAAGGCCCCCACAGAAGTGCAGGACAAAATGCAAAAATCAAGCACAAAACAAAAAGAAGAAAATGTCTTATCTGTTAGCAGGAGATGCAGACACGACACAGCAGGCTACAAAGGAAACAGGACTCAAGGATTGAGACCAGAACAATTGATCACCGGCAACCCTGATGGGAAGGCGACTCCCTTATATAAGACCAGTCAGTAACACCTGATTCCCACTCCTCACAATCTTCACTGGACAGTCCAGTACCGCTTGTAACCACCAGAGGGAGCCTCTGCTCAGAACTCATTTCAAGTCCATTCACAACAGTACCCCCCCCTTGAGGAGGGGTCACCGAACCCTCACTTGAGCAACCAGGTCGGTCAGGATGAGTTCTATGATACGCACGGATGAGTCTCCTAGCATGGATGTCCGAAGCAAACACCCAAGAATTGTCTTCCTGACCATAACCTCTCCACTTAACCAAATACTGGAGTTCCCGTCTAGAAAAACGAGAATTCAATATTTTCTCAACCACAAACTCCATATTGCCCTCAACCAGAACAGGGTCAGGAGGCAAAGCAGTAGGAACCACTGGCTCAACAAACCTCTTCAACAAGGACTTGTGGAACACGTTATGGATCTTAAATGTCCCTGGAAGAAGCAAACGAAAAGAAACAGGATTAAGAATCTCCATGATCTTATAAGGTCCAATGAACCTAGGCTTAAATTTAGGAGATGCCACTCTCATAGGAATATTTCTTGAGGACAACCAGACCAAGTCCCCCACTTTAAACCGAGGACCATCAGTCCTATGCCGGTTAGCAAACCGCTGGGCCCTCTCCTGAGAGAGGGACAACCTCTCCACTACCTTCTCCCAAATCTGTTGCATACGCTCCACAACAGAGTCAACACCTGGACAGACAGAAGCCTCCGTCTGTCCTGAAGAAAATCGAGGGTGAAACCCAGAATTACAGAAAAATGGAGACATCAAAGTGGCAGAGCTAGCCCTATTATTAAGAGCAAACTCAGCCAAAGGCAAAAAAGAGACCCAGTCATCCTGATCAGCAGACACAAAGCATCTTAGATAAGTCTCCAATGTCTGGTTTGTTCTCTCAGTTTGACCATTGGTCTGAGGATGAAACGCCGAGGAGATTTAGTTTAGAACAAAAGGTCCTCCAAAATCTGGAAACAAACTGGACTCCTCTGTCAGACACAATGTTCTCAGGAATGCCGTGTAAACGAACCACGTGCTGAAGGAACAAAGGCACCAATTCAGAGGAGGAAGGCAACTTAGGTAATGGCACAAGATGTATCATCTTGGAAAACCTATCACAAATCACCCAGATGACGGTCATTCTCTGAGAAACAGGGAGGTCGGAAATAAAATCCATAGAGATATGGGTCCATGGTCTCTTGGGCACAGGCAATGGCATCAACAAACCACTAGAGCGAGAGCAAGGCTTGGAGCGAGAGCAAGTCCCGCAGGACTGCACAAATTCCCTGACATCACGAGACAAGGTAGGCCACCAAAAGGACCGACTAACCAAGTCTCTGGTACCAAAAATTCCGGGATGCCCAGCCAACGCGGAACAATGAATCTCAGACATCACACTCTTTTTCCACTGGTCCGGGACAAACAATTTTCCAACAGGGCAGCGCTCGGGCCTATCCTCCTGACACCCCTCCAGAGCAAGTCTCAAATTGGGTGAGATGGCGGAAAGAACTACACCCTCTTTCAAAATAACAGAAGGATCAGATAACTCAGGAGAGTCCGCAAGGAAACTCCTCGAGAGGGCATCCGCCTTAACATTCTTAGTGCCAGGAAGAAAGGAAACCACAAAATTAAAACGTGTGAAAAACAAGGCCCACCTGGCCTGTCTAGGATTGAGTCGCTTGGCAGATTCCAGATAAACCAGATTCTTATGGTCCGTAAGGACCACCACCTGATGTTTGGCTCCCTCCAGCCAATGTCTCCACTCTTCAAAAGCCCACTTCATGGCCAGTAACTCCCGATTACCCACGTCATAATTACGTTCAGTAGGAAAAAATTTTCGAGAGAAAAAGGCACAAGGGTTACTTTTAGAGGTCTCTGGATCTTTTTGGGACAAAACGGCACCTGCCCCAATTTCAGAGGCATCAACCTCCACCTGAAATGGCAGAGAAACATCAGGCTGCCGTAGAACAGGAGCAGAAGTGAATCTCTGCTTAAGTTCCTGAAATGCAGAGACTGCCTCAGGAGGCCAATTCACCACATCAGAACCCTTTCTGGTCAAATCAGTCAATGGTTTAACAATAACCGAGAAATTACCAATAAATTTACGATAAAAATTGGCAAAACCCAAAAATCTTTGAAGAGCCTTTAATGAAGTAGGTTGGACCCAATCACAGATGGCCTGAACCTTGACCGGGTCCATTTCAATAACAGATGGGGACAAAATGAATCCCAGAAATGAGATCCTCTGTACGCCAAAAAGACACTTTGATCCCTTCACATACAGAGCATTCTCTCTCAAAATCTGGAATACAGTTTGAACATGTTTCACATGAGAGTCCCAGTCATTAGAAAAAATCAAGATATCATCCAAATAAACAATCAGAAATGTATCCACAAAATCCCTGAAAATGTCATTCATGAAGGACTGGAAGACAGAAGGAGCATTAGTGAGCCCAAATGGCATCACAAGGTACTCAAAATGCCCCTCAGGGGTATTGAATGCCGTCTTCCATTCATCCCCGTGCTTAATGCGAATAAGGTTATATGCCCCCTGAGGTCAAGCTTGGTAAACCAAGTAGTGTTTTTCACCCTGGAAAACATGTCAGAAATCAAAGGTAACGGGTATTGATATTTTACAGTAATATTGTTCAAAAGACGATAATCAATACACGGCCTTAATGAACCATCCTTTTTGGCCACAAAGAAAAAACCGGCACCTAAGGGTGAAGAGGATGGTCTGATATGACCCTTCTCCAATGATTCCTTGATATAAGACCGCATAGCGTCATGTTCAGGTACAGACAAGTTAAAAAGGCGACCTTTAGGGAATTTACTACCAGGCACTAATTCAATAGCGCAGTCATAGCTCCTATGGGGAGGCAAGGATGCAGATTTACTTTCGATAAACACATCAGAAAAATCAATCAAAAAGTCAGGAACATCCTGAGCCTGGGGGGAGGCAGAAAAAACAGGAGTGTTGGTATTAACACATTGGCAGCCCCAACTGGTTACAGACACAGATTTCCAATCCAAAACAGGATTATGAGACTGTAACCAAGGGAAACCCAGTACGATAATATCATGCAGATTATACAGAACCAAAAATTTACAGCACTCCTGATGATCAGGTTCAACTCTCATTATCACCTGAGTAGAAAACTGGGGTTTATTCTCAGCCAAAGGGGTAGAATCGATCCCCAGTAGGGGAATAGACTTCTGTAGGGGTATCAAAGGAAACCCACAACGTTTAGCAAAATCATAATCCATCAGGTTAATAGCTGCTCCAGAATCAACGAAAGCCTGAGCAGAAAATGAGGACAGAGAGCATATCAGAGTGACAGTTAATAAAAACTTAGTCTGAACACTACCCAAGACAACTGAGCGTGCAAAACGTCTTGCCCGCTTAGGGCAGACTGAAATAGCATGAGAGGCATCACCACAGTAGAAACATAACCCATTGCGCTTTCGAAACTCATGAGGCTGTGCCCCAGACACCACTCTATCACACTGCATGGGTTCAGAAGCAGGTTCACAAGGCAACACCATTCCACGCATACTTCTCCGCTCACGCAAACGTCTGTCAATTTGAATCGCTAATGACATAGAATCATTGAGACCAGAGGGGACAGGGAATCCCACCATAACATCCTTTACATTATCTGACAGACCCTTCCGGAAAAGGGCTGCCAAAGCGTCGTCATTCCATTTGGTCAGGACTGCCCACCTGCGGAATCTCTGACAGTATAACTCAGCGTCATCAAGCCCCTGATTTAATGCCAACAAGGCTTTTTCAGCTTGATCAGTGACATTAGGCTCATCGTACAATAACCCTAAAGCCTGAAAAAATGCATCAACATCACTCAAAACAGGATCCCCAGGTGTCAGGGAAAAAGCCCAATCCTGAGGATCGCCGCGCAGGAGAGAGATGATAATTTGAACCTGCTGCGCTGCGTTTCCTGAGGACTTAGATTTTAAGGCAAAAAACAATTTACAATTATTTTTGAAGTTCTGAAACTTAGCTCGATCCCTAAAAACAAATCTGGCATGGGAATCCTAGGTTCCACAACAGGCAACCTAGCAAGATAGATAGCAATACTCCGAACCTCAGTGGCAAGCTGATCCACACGGCCAGACAACTGTGCAAACTCCATTGAGAGAACAAAAAATCCTCCCCAGCACCCAGAGATACAGAGGGAAAAAAAAAAATGCAACAAACAGAAAAATATCTCTGACAACTCTGACAACCTTTTTTCTTTCACAATATTTTTTCCCTTCTGTGAGTACAATACAATTTTCAATTTTTAGGCCGGTGATACTGTTATGTTTCGGTAGCTGAGGAGTGCAGGTAAAAAAGGCAATACACCAGAGCAGTTGGAATCTATGAGATTGCAGTACCCTGACTAACCACCACAACTAGAGGCAGCCGTGGAGCGTTCCTACGTTGGTCCTAGACGCCTCGTCACAGCCTGAGAAACTAACTACACCTAAAGATAGAAAGAGGAAAGCTATCTGCCCCGGAGCAGATCCCCAAAGAACATAGAAAGCCCCACAAACATGTAATGGCGGTTAGACAAGAAGAAACACTGACACAGACAGAAAATAGTATGAGCAAACGTTGGGGCCCAAACTACCTAAATAGAAAAGGATAGGAAGGGTACTTACTGCAATCCCAAAAAACCCTGAAAAGCACCAACTCTACTAATTTCAAAATCACCTGAGATCACACGACCTCTACCACTTAAATTAGTTCTCTGGTGTAACAAAATCAAAACAGCAGCCACTGAAAAAACTGGAAAAAGCAAAAGTACAAACATCAGTGGCTGAACTAAACTGAGAGGGCAAAAGCCCCCGGAGGGGACCCTGAAGGCCCCCACAGAAGTGCAGGACAAAATGCAAAAATATAGCACAAAAACAAAAAGAAGAAAATGTCTTATCTGTTAGCAGGAGATGCAGACACGACACAGCAGGCTACAAAGGAAACAGGACTCAAGGATTGAGACCAGAACAATTGATCACCGGCAACCCTGATGGGAAGGCGACTCCCTTATATAAGACCAGTCAGTAACACCTGATTCCCACTCCTCACAATCTTCACTGGACAGTCCAGTACCGCTTGTAACCACCAGAGGGAGCCTCTGCTCAGAACTCATTTCAAGTCCATTCACAACACTTAGGTGCCTTACTCTGTCAGTTTTGCTTGATCTTAGTATCTCTTAGTATTTGTTTTCTGTTTTATTTTCCCTGCTACACTTTCTGTTAGGAGGTGTCCACCTTTTCACCCAGTCCCTAGATCTTGTAGGGATTCCTCCCTCGCAACTATAGGTCTTTGTTCAGACTAGCTGAGGACTTTAGCGGGTCTGGTCGCAGGATCAGGTTCCCCGTTACATCGTAGGGATCCAGCTCAGTCCTACTGTAGGGACAGAATTCCCATCTTTCCTTAGTGCTTGTAGCAGATCATAACAGTAAGTCCAGCCAAGAAAAAAAAAAAAAAAAATCTGTAAGGAAATATTTTCTGTTTTCCATCATGGTGTCGGTTCAGGATTTGGTTCAACGCCTGCAGGGTCTCTCTCTGGAGGTGGCTGAGATAAAGCAACACGTGAGTAGTTGTTCTGGAGCACATTTCGTGGAGCCAAAGGTACGTTTGCCTGATTTATTTTTTGGTGAACAACAAGATTTTTTTTCTTTTAAAAATGCTTGCTTGTTGTATTTCCGTTTGAGACCCAGATCCTCTGGTGAGGAATCACAGCGCATAGGGTTCATAATGTCACTTTTGCACAAAGAACCTCAGGATTGGGCCTTTTCTCTGCAGCCTAGTGATCCATGCTTTAGATCAGTGGATAGTTTTTTTTATGCTTTGGGGTTGTTATATGACGATCCGGATCGTGTTTCATCAGCTGAGACAGAATTGAGACGTTTGAGACAGGGATCAGGTAATGTGGAGAAATATTGTACTCACTTCCGAAGGTGGTCCACACAGGTGGGCTGGAACGATTCAGCTTTGAAAAGTTTATTTCTTGCAGGGTTAAGTGAAAGGGTTAAAGATTTGCTGATTGCTTATCCCATACCTGGTAACTTGCAAGAGGCTATGCAATTAGCCATACGGGTGGATAGGAGACTGCGTGCAAGGGTTAATGAGAGTAAATCTGCTTTGTCAGCTCCAAGTTTGGAGAAGGAATGTACTGACATTGCAGAGCCGATGGAAATTGGAGCAATGACACCTCACTCTCGGGAAAAAGAACGCAGATTTGCTGAAGGTTTGTGTTTCTATTGTGGTAAATCTGAGCATTTCATTAAGAACTGTGCGCTTCGTATGAATAAAGAAAAAAAAAAAAAATGAGGTCAGTTTCGCCCGCATAGCTTGTTTAACCCCTTAATGTCCACTGACGTGCAGAGTCCGTCATGGCAAGGTGTCAGTTCCGGCACCAGGACGGACTCTGCACGTCATGGCTTTGATCTACCACTGCGTGTAAACACGCAGTGGTTTATCAGTGCCGACAGCTGTCACAGACAGCTGACAGGCACAGCAAGCGGTGCGGGGACCTTTGCCGTCGGTCCCCGCACCTACAGCACTGTGCTTGGTCAGTCAATCTGACTGACCAAACACAGCAGCGATCGTGCAGGAGAAGCTGAAATTTCAGCTTCCCCAGCGCCATCAGTGCAGGAGCCGGCGCTGCAGTGGCCAGGCTTCCTGCACTGACAGCCAGGAGCGGAGCCCCCACCGCCCCTGGCTGTTAACCCCCTGACTGCTGCGATCGAGCGCGATCGCAGAGCTCAGGGGGGAGGCAGAGGGTCGGGAGCTCCCTCTGCCTCAAATCGGCGCCCTGCAGGGCCCGATCTCTGCCTTGATGACCCGGGGGTTGTCATGACAACCTCCGGGTCATTTAGCTACAGGAAGCTGCTGTGATCATTGTCACAGCAGCTTCCACTATAGTTGCAATGCATTGCAATGCCAGAGCATTGCAATGCATTGTAACTGCAATAAAAAGTAAAAAAAGTGAAAGTCCCATAAAGGGACAAGTTAAAAAAAATCATTTTTTTAAAAAAATTGTAAAAAAAATATTAAAAAATAATTTAAAAAAAATCCCCTAAAAAATACACATTTTTATGTAATAAAAAAAATAAAAAACAAAAAACATACACATGTTAGGTATCGCCACGTCCGTAAAAATCCCATCTATAAAAGCGTAACCCTAGTTAACCCCTTCAGTGAAAGCCGTAAAAAAAAAACACAAAAAAGTAGTAAATTATACTTTTTCCAAGCGGTATCATTATACCGCTTGGAAAAAGTGCAATAACACGCGATCAAAAAGTCAGATATAAATAAACATGGTACCGCTGAAAACGTCATCTTGTCCCACAAAAAACAAGCCGCTATACAGCATCATCAGTGAAAAAATAAAAAAGTTATAGCTCGCGGAATAAACTGATGCAAAAATAATTATTTTTTCTATAAAATGTTTTATTGTGTAAAAAACGCCAAAACATAAAAAAAATATATAAATGAGGAATCGCCGTAACCGTAGTGACCCGAAGAATAAAGCTGCTTTATCAATTTTACCACACACGGAACGGAGGAAAAAAAAAAAAAAAAAAATTCCTGAATTGCTGGTTTTTGTTCATTCTGATTCCACAAAAATCGGAATAGGAAACGATCAAAAAACGTTATGTGCCTGAATATGGTACCAATAAATACGTCAGCTCGTCCCGCAAAAAATAAGCCCATAGATAACTCTGTCGGCCGAAATATGGAAAAATTATAGCTCTCAAAATACGGCGATGCAAAAATTTCTTACAAAAATTATTCCAAAAAAAAGCATCTTTTAGTGTGTGACAGAAGCTAAACATGAAAAAAGAGTATAAATCTGGTATCGCTGTAATCGCACCGACCGAGGAATAAAGTCGCCTAATCACTAATACCGCACGAGGAACGGCGCAAAAAAGAAAACCAATTCTTCACCTTTTGTGGATTTGTTCATTCTGCCTCCCAAAGATCGCAGTAAGGCGATCACAGTGGTTCCCCCCCACATATGGGGTATCAGCGTACTCAGGACAAAATGCACAATAGCTTTTGGGGTCCTATTTCTCCTGTTACCCTTAGAAAAATAAAAATTTGGGGCAAAAAGGTAATTTTTGTGGAAAAAAATATGATTTTTTTATTTTCACGGCTCTACGTTATAAACTTCTGTGAAGCCCTTGGGGGTTCAAAGTGCTGACCACACATCTAGATAAGTTCCTTGGGGGGTCTAGTTTGCAAAATGGAGTCATTTGTGGGGGGTTTCTACTGTTTAGGCACATCAGGGGCTTTCCAAACGTGACATGACACCCGCAGACCATTCCATCAAAATCTGCATTTAAAAACGGTGCTCCTTCCCTTCCGAGCTCTGCCATGCGTCAAAATAGTGGTTCCCCCCCACATATGGGATATCAGCGTACTCAGGACAAATTGCACAATAGCTTTTGGGGTCCTATTTCTCCTGTTACCATTATAAAAATAAAAATTTGGGGGCAAAAAGATTATTTTTGTGGAAAAAAATATGATATTTTTATTTTCACGGCTCTACGTTATAAACTTCTGTGAAGCACTTGGGGGTTCAAAGTGCTCACCACACATCTAGATAAGTTCCTTGGGGGGACTAGTTTCCAAAATGGAATCAATTGTGGGGGGTTTCTACTGTTTAGGCACATCAGGGGCTCTCCAAACGTGACATGACACCCGCAGACCATTCCATCAAAGTCAGCATTTGAAAAAGGCACTCCTTCCCTTTCCAGCTCTGCCATGCGTCAAAATAGTGGTTTCCCCCCACATATGGGGTATCAGCATACTCATGACAAATTGCACAATAACTTTTGGGGTCCTGTTACCCTTTGGAAAATAACAATTGGGGGTGGAAAGATCATTTTTGTGGAAAAGATATGATTTTTTAATTTTACTGCTCTACGTTATAACCTTCTGTGAAGCCCTTGGGGGTTCAAAGCTTTCACCACACATCTAGATAAGTTCCTTGGGGGGTCTAGTTTCCAAAATAGGGTCACTTGTGGGGGGTTTCCACTGTTTAGGCACACAGGGACTCTCCAAATACGACATGGCGTCCAATCTCTATTCCAGCCAAAAAAGTCAAATGGCGCTGCTTCCCTTCCAAGCTCTGCCATGCGCCCAAATAGTGGTTTACCCCCACATATGGGGTATCAGCGTACTCAGGACAAATTGCACAATAACTTTTGGGGTCCTGTTACCCTTTGGAAAATAACAATTGGGGGTGGAAAGATCATTTTTGTGGAAAAGATATGATTTTTTAATTTTACAGCTCTACGTTATAACCTTCTGTGAAGCCCTTGGGGGTTCAAAGCTCTCACCACACATCTAGATAAGTTCCTTGGGGGGGTCTAGTTTCCAAAATGGGGTTACTTGTGGGGGGTATCCACTGTTTAGGCACACAGGGACTCTCCAAATACAACATGGCGTCCAATCTCAATTCCAGCCAAAAAAGTCAAATGGCGCTGCTTCCCTTCCGAGCTCTGCCATGCGCCCAAATAGTGGTTTACCCCCACATATGGGGTATCAGCGTACTCAGGACTAATTGCACAATAACTTTTGGGGTCCTTTTATCCTTTGGAAAATAAAAATTGGGATGAAAAGATCATTTTTGTGGAAAAAACATGATTTTTTAATTTTACGGCTCTACGTTATAACCTTCTGTGAAGCCCTTGGGGGTTCAAAGCTCTCACTACACATTTAGATAAGTTACTTGGGGGTCTAGTTTCCAAAATGGGGTCACTTGTGGGGGGTTTCCACTGTTTAGGCACACAGGGACTCTCCAAATGCGACATGGCGTCCAATCTCAATTCCAGCCAAAAAAGTCAAATGGCGCTGCTTCCCTTCCGAGCTCTGCCATGCGCCCAAATAGTGGTTTACCCCCACACATGGGGTATCGCTGTACTCAGGAGAAATTGTACAACAAATATTGTGGTTCATTTTCTACTGATACCCTTGACAAAATTTTAAAAAATTGTGTCGAAAGAAAAATTTTGGGAAAAAAAGTTAAATGTTAATTTTTTCCTTCCACATTGCTTCAATTCTTGTGAAGTACCTAAAGGGTTAATAAACTTCTTGAATGTGGCTTTGAACACGTTGAGGGGTGCAGTTTTTAGAATGGTGTCACTTTTGGGTATTTTCTGTCATATTGACCCCTCAAATCCACTTCAAATGTGAGGTGGTCCCTAAAAAAAATGGTTTTGTAAATTTTGTTGGAAAAATGAGAAGTTGCTGGTCAACTTTTAACCCTTATAATTTCCTAACAAAAAAAAATTTTGGTTCCAAAATTGTGCTGATGTAAAGTAGACATGTGGGAAATGTTATTTATTAACTAATTTTTGTGACATATCTCTCTGATTTAGGGTGAGTTTCCACGGTCAGGAAACGCTGTGTGTTTGGCGCTGTGCGCTGGCGCAGCGCCAAACACGCAGCGTCCAGATGTTACAGCATAGTGGAGGGGATTTCAAGAAATCCCGTCTCCACTATGCGTAACAATACGCAGGTGGCAAACCTGCGTAAACGGACATGCGGCGCGTCTTTTCAGACCGCAGCATGTCCTCGCATATTGCGGCGACGGTGCGTCGCCGCAACAGAATATTACACAGGGCTATGTAGCCCTGCGCTCTTTCTGGAGGTGTTCCGGAGGTGTCCTGAACACCTCCGGAAAGATCGCGCGTCATAAAGGGGGCGGGGCTTAGACGGAGCGGAATTTCCGCTCCGTCCAAAGCGCTGTGGTTCCGGACCGTGGAACCACAGCCTCAATGGCATAAAAATTAAAAGTTTGAAAATTGCAAAATTTTCAAAATTTTTGCCATATTTCCGTTTTTTTCATAAATAAATGCAAGTTATATTGAAGAAATTTTACCACTATCATGAAGTACAATATGTCACGAGAAAACAATCTCAGAATCGCCAAGATCCATTGAAGCGTTCCAGAGTTATAACCTCATAAAGTGACAGTGGTCAGAATTGTAAAAATTGGCCTGGTGTCATGTGTGCATTGCCACGAAGATCGTCGCGGTTGCACATTTTGACTTCTCACAGCTGATCTGCTGTTACTTTGTGTTTGGCAGCTAGGGAGTTAATTCTGTCTGTGCTCGGTGCTGGGACTGGGTGCAGTTTCTCCCGGCTGCAATTGATTATTTGTTGATTGGTTTCCTTTAAATTCCTGGTTGTCTGCTTGGGGAGTTGCCAGTGAAACCTTCATGCAGACCACAGATAGGAATGAATCTGTATAGACTTTAGTTGTGAGCTCCTTAGTTGTTCTAAGCTCAACTTGGTTAGAGTTTATTTCCCAGACCATTTATGTTCCTTTGGTGTTTGAGTGTGTATGCAAGCGAGTGTTATCCTGTCTGTCTTATATGTCTAATCTGTGTATTTAGCTAAGATCAGCCCATATCCCTTTGGTGGTAGTCAGGATCCTTCTTAGGACTGATTACAGGGTTCAGGGTCTGATAGGAGACAGGGTTAGGTTGGAGACTTGGACCTCTGAACCATTATCAGTACCTCCAAGGTGAGGGATTAGTTAGGACCCCAGTTTAGGGTCAGGTTAGATCCCGGTCCACCTCTTTCCTGTTTCAGCTCATCAAGTCCTCAAGATTATCCCTGAGTTCAGCAGATATCGTGTCAGGTAAATCTATTCTATACGTACATGCTGATGTTGCTATACTAGTTGTTGTATAGAGTGTTGTTCCTGTATTAATAGTTTACTGACATTGTATACATATCATTAGACAGCGTGACATTTTCACTGGCCATAAAAATTATCTCCAGTTACCATGGATCCAGTAGCCCAGCTGGCTCTGCAGTTGCAGGGATTATCCATGGAGCTGACGGACATTAAGTCCAAAGTTTTGTCTCCCCTGGAGCAAACCAGAGTTGAACCTAAAGTAGCTCTCCCGGACAGGTTCACTGGTGGGCGAGACAAATTTTTCACCTTCCGGGAGGCATGTAAATTGTATTTTCGGCTTCGGCCTCGATCATCAGGGAGTGATGAGCAGAGAGTGGGAATTGTTATCTCACTTCTGCAAGGGGACCCTCAATCCTGGGCATTTTCCCTTCCTCCGGGATCCCCGGCTCTACTGTCTGTAGATCAATTTTTTACTGCCCTGGGATTGGTATATGATGACCCAGATCGGGTCTCTCTTGCTGAGACAAAATTACGTAAGATACAGCAGGGAGATCGTCCGGCGGAGGAATTTGCTTCTGAGTTTCGTAGATGGGCCACAGATACTCAGTGGAATGACCCAGCTCTTAGAAGCCAGTTTTGTCATGGGCTTTCTGATAAATTAAAAGACGTTTTGGCTCAGTATGAGTCTCCTCATTCACTGGAGGCTGCTATGGCCTTAGCTATCCGTACTGATAGACGGCTTCGGGAGAGGGGTGAGGTAACCCCACTCCCTGTTGTTTCTCCACCTACCACTAAAGTCCCTTATGTTGAGGTTCCCCTTGTCTGTTCGGATGATCCTATGCAGTTGGGAGGGACATCATTTCGTAGGAGGGGATTGGCGGTACGCCGCAGGACTAGAAGATGTTTTTTCTGCGGGAAAGAGGGAAATTTTGTTGGAGAATGTCCATCCCGTGCCTTGTTGAGCCAAAAGTCGCCGGAAAACTGTTAATCCCAGGTTGTGTGGTGGACGACAACCTGGGAGTATGTATTTCATCCGCCAGTTCTTCTCAGTTCCTTGTACCAGTGGAGGTGGTGGTTGGTACGAGAGTGGAGAGATTTTCTGTTCTTCTTGATAGTGGTCCGGGAATAATCTGGTTGACGCTCAGTTTGCTCAGGCTCAAGGTATGCATCTGAGTGTATTGGTCAAACCGATCCCTATATTCTCCATTGATGCCAGGCCTCTCGGCCAAGGTAGCTTTGTTCATGAGGTTCATAACATTGACCTTCGGGTAGGGGCAATACATAGGGAACAATTATCTTGTTATGTGTTGGAGGGTCTACCTACTCCCATTGTGTTGGGACTTCCTTGGTTGGTTAAACATAACCCTGTGATTAATTAGCAGTCCAGAGAAATAAGCCAATGGGGTGAGTTTTGCAAAAGCAACTGCATGAACACAGTCATCAGTGCGGTCGTGCCTAGTACTTTGCCTCCTTTTTTGGAGGACTTTGGGGATGTGTTCTCTGAGGAGGGGTGTCAGGAGTTGCCTCCTCATCGCGTGTATGACTGCTCTATTAATTTACTTCCTGATGCTAAGTTACCTAAAGCTAGGTTATATAACCTTTCTGGTCCTGAGAGGCAAGCTATGAAAGATTATATTTCGGAAAGTCTGGCCAAAGGGCATATTAGACCTTCATCTTCCCCAGTAGCCGCGGGGTTCTTCTTTGTGAAGAAGAAAGATGGAGGCCTACGCCCTTGCTTGGATTTCCGCGAACTTAATCGGATTACTGTTCGAGATCCGTATCCACTCCCTCTGATTCCTGATCTCTTCAATCAAATTGTTGGCGCCAAATGGTTCTCTAAATTGGATCTCAGGGGGGCGTATAATCTGATTAGGATAAAAGAGGGGGATGAGTGGAAAACGGCGTTTAACACGCCGGAGGGACATTATGAGAACCTTGTCATGCCTTTTGGTCTGACTACTGCACCAGCAGTATTCCAACATTTTGTTAATGACATTTTTCGTCATCTGGTGGGGCTGTTTGTGGTCGTATATTTGGATGACATTTTAATTTACTCACCAGATCTTGTGTCTCATCAGGAGCATGTGAGACAGGTGTTGCAGATCTTGCGAGACAATAAACTATACGCCAAACTGGAAAAGTGTGTATTCGCCGTACAGGAACTTCAGTTTTTGGGTTTCTTGGTGTCAGCCTCCGGTTTCCGTATGGACCCTGAAAAGGTGAGAGCAGTGCTTGAATGGGATCAGCCAGAGGATCTTAAGGCTCTGCAGCGTTTTCTGGGGTTTGCTAACTACTACCGGAAATTTATTTGTAATTTCTCATCTGTTGTCAAACCTCTCACTGACATGACAAGAAAAGGGACGGATTTTTCTAAATGGTCGGACAAAGCTTGCCAAGCTTTTTCCTCTTTGAAAAAATGTTTTGCTTCGGCACCCGTTCTCATCCAACCAGATGCATCACAGCCGTTCGTTGTGGAGGTGGACGCGTCTGACGTAGGGGTGGGTGCAATATTGTCCCAGGGTCCGTCCCCTGGTAAATGGCATCCGTGCGCTTTCTTTTCTAAGAAATTGTCGTCCGCCGAAAGGAATTATGATATCGGCAATAGGGAACTTTTGGCCATTAAGTTAGCTTTTGAAGAATGGCGTCACTTTTTGGAGGGGGCAGTCCACCCGGTTACCGTTATTACTGATCACAAGAACCTGTTGTATTTGGAATCCGCTAAGCGTCTGAATTCCAGACAAGCTCGATGGTCGTTGTTTTTTACCAGGTTTAATTTTGTCGTCACTTATCGCCCGGGGTCTAAGAATGTAAAGGCTGATGCCTTGTCTCGCAGTTTCCCAGGGGCCGGGAAAACGGATGACCCGAGTCCTATCCTTCAGGAGGGGGTGGTAGTGTCGGCTGTATTTTCTGAGCTTGAGGAGGAGGTGTTAGAGGCTCAGGGGGACGCCCCTGCAGGACCTCCAGGGAGACTGTTTGTCCCAAATCTGTTGAGACAAAAGGTTATTGAGGCACATCATAATTCTGCTCTAGCAGGACATCCAAGGAGTAAGGCTACTTTAGATCTCCTTTCTCGCCGGTTTTGGTGGCCTAATGCTAATAAAGATGTTATAACTTTTGTCGCGTCATGTGGGGTGTGTGCTCGCTCTAAAACCCCTCATACCCGTCCGTCTGGGACCCTTTTACCCTTGAAACTTCCGGAGCGTCCATGGACTCATTTATCTATGGACTTCATCACGGACCTTCCTCAGTCGTCAGGGAAGACTGTCATACTGGTGGTTGTTGACAGGTTCAGTAAGATGGCACATTTCGTTGCTCTTCCTGCACTCCCTAATGCTAAAACTCTGGCGCAGGTGTTCATTAGGGAGATCGTTAGACTTCATGGGTTGCCTTCTGATGTGGTGTCAGATAGGGGGTCTCAGTTTGTGTCCAAATTTTGGAGGGCATTTTGTTTACGTCGGGGGATGCAATTGTCATTTTCCTCGGCTTTTCATCCGCAGACCAATGGTCAGACAGAGCGTCTGAATCAGAGCTTAGAGACATATCTCCGGTGTTTTGTTTCAGAGAACCAAGAGGACTGGTCTTCTTTCTTGCCTCTGGAAGAGTTCGCTCTTAACAACAGGCGGAGCGAGTCCACTGGTAAGTCCCCGTTTTTTGGGGCATATGGTTTTCATCCCCAGTTTTGTACTTTCAATGGGGGGGGCCCTTCTGGGGTTCCTGAGGAGGAGCGTTTCTCGTCGTCACTTGCTTCTGTGTGGAGAGGTGTATTGAATAATCTGAGTGCGATGGGGAATCGTTACAAACGTATGGCTGATAGGAGGAGAGTTTCTGGTCCAGATCTGAATTGAACGATCTGGTATGGTTGTCTACCAGGAATATAAAACTTAAAGTGCCCTCCTGGAAACTGGGTCCCAGATTCATTGGGCCGTACAGGATCAGTTCCATAATTAATCCTGTGGCATTTCGTCTGGACCTCCCTCCTACGTTTAAAATTCATAATGTGTTCCACAAGTCATTACTTAAAAGGTACGTGGCACCAGTCATACCGTCACCTCTACCTCCTCCTCCTGTGTTGGTCAATGGTAACTTGGAATTTCAAGTATCAAAGATCATTGACTCACGTCTGAATCGCCGGTCCCTTCAGTACTTGGTGCATTGGAAGGGGTATGGTCCAGAGGAGAGGACGTGGGTCCCTGCGTCTGATGTTAACGCAGATCGTTTGGTTCGGACCTTCCACAGAACTCACCCGGGCAGGCCTGGCCCTGAGGGTTCGGAGGCCCCTCGTAGAAGGGGGGGTACTGTCATGTGTGCATTGCCACGAAGATCGTCGCGGTTGCACATTTTGACTTCTCACAGCTGATCTGCTGTTTCTTTGTGTTTGGCAGCTAGGGAGTTAATTCTGTCTGTGCTCGATGCTGGGACTGGGTGCAGTTTCTCCCAGCTGCAATTGATTATTTGTTGATTGGTTTCCTTTAAATTCCTGGTTGTCTGCTTGGGGAGTTGCCAGTGAAACCTTCATGCAGACCACAGATAGGAATGAATCTGTATAGACTTTAGTTGTGAGCTCCTTAGTTGTTCTAAGCTCAACTTTGTTAGAGTTTATTTCCCAGACCATTTATGTTCCTTTGGTGTTTGAGTGTGTATGCAAGCGAGTGCTATCCTGTCTGTCTTATATGTCTAATCTGTGTATTTAGCTGAGATCAGCCCATATCCTTTTGGTGGTAGTCAGGATCCTTCTTAGGACTGATTACAGGGTTCAGGGTCTGATAGGAGACAGGGTTAGGTTGGAGACTTGGACCTCTGAACCATTATCAGTACCTCCAAGGTGAGGGATTAGTTAGGACCCCAGTTTAGGGTCAGGTTAGACCCTGGTCCACCTCTTTCCTGTGACAGTGTATCAAGTCCTCAAGATTAATCCTGAGTTCAACGGATATCGTGTCAGGTAAATCTATTCTATATTTACATGCTGATGTTGCTATACTAGTTGTTGTATAGAGTGTTGTTCCTGTATTAATAGTTTACTGACATTGTATACATATCATTAGACAGCGTGACACCTGGTCTTTAACCTACAAAATGGTTTGGTCGTTAAGGGGTTAAACAATAAAGGTGTCTTTCTTTCTGCTACCACTGCTGTTGAGGAGGAATTAATGGAGTTTCGGGTATTTGTGGATTGTGGTTCAACTCTCAATGTGATTGATGGGAAATTTTTGGAAAAACTAAAATTAAAACCCAAACTTCTGTCTTCCCCTATTAATGTGGTGTCTGTGGATGGTTCTCCCTTGAAAAATGTTACTCACCATATCTGTGAATTTCCCTTACTATTAATGGTGTTCATCAAGAGAATTTGGATTTGGTAGTTTTGAATAATTTGCCCTCACCGGTGATTTTGGGGTTACCCTGGTTAAAATTGCACAATCGGTACTGGATTGGTCTACCAATGAAATTAAGTCCTGGAGTCCTAAGTGTTATGACAGGTGTTGTAACGGGCGTATTGCTGCTGTAGTTAAGGGGGAGTTACCTGACCTATTCAGGATTTTTGGAAAGTTTTTTCTGATAAAGGAATCGCAGGTATTGCCTCCTCATAGAGATTATGATTGTGCGATTGAATTTGTCCCTGGAGCGACTCTTCCTAAAAGTCGTTTATTTAATTTGACTATTCCCGAGAGAAAGGCTTTGGAGGAATACATACAGACAAGCTTGGCCGCCGGTCACTTTAGACCTTTGATCGGCAGAAGTGTGGTTGTGTATTTGGATGACATTTTGATTTATTCACCGGATTTGGAGTCTCATTGGAGGAGTGTGCGTGAAGTATTACAGTTACTGAGTGATAATTCACTTTTTGCCAAACTAGAAAAATGTGAGTTCGCTGTACAGAGACTTAGTTTTTTGGGCTACATTGTCTCCAGTGAAGGTTTTGAGATGGACCCGGTGAAAGTGCAAGCTGTGCAGGATTGGCCTAGACCTATTGGTGTGAAATCAATACAGAGGTTTTTGGGGTTCGCCAATTATTATAGAAAATTCATAAAAGATTTTTCTGTGATTGCCAAACCTCTGACCGATCTCACCAGGAAAGGTGCTGATGCGGTGTCACGCGGTCTTATGATATGTGTACGATGTCAGTAAACTATTCTTAAAAGAACAACACTCTATACAACATATAGATTAGCAACATCAGCATGTAAAGATAGAATAGATTTACCTGACACGATATCCGTTGAACTCAGGGTTAATCTTGAGGACTTGATACACTGTCACAGGAAAGAGGAGGACCGGGGGTCTAACCTGACCCTAAACTGGGGTCCTAACTAATCCCTCACCTTGGAGGTACTGATAATGGTTCAGAGGTCCAAGTCTCCAGCCTAACCCTGTCTCCTATCAGTCCCTGAACCCTGTAATCAGTCCTAAGAAGGATTCTGATTACCACCAAAGGGATATGGGCTGATCTCTGCTAAATACACAGATTAGACATATAAGACAGACTGGAGAAAACACAGACTTGCATACACACTCAAACACAGAAGGAACATAAATGATCTGGGATATTAAACTCTAAGCAAGGTGAGCTTAAAACAACTAAGGAGCTCTTTAACTTAAGTCTATACAGATACAATCCTATCTGTGGTCTGCATGAAGAATTTCACTGGCAACTCCCAAAACAGACAACCAACGATTTAAAGGAAACCAATCAACAAATAATTAATTGCAGCCGGGAGAAACTGCACCCAGTCCCAGAACTGAGCACAGACAGAATTAACTCCCTAACTGCCAAACACAAAGAAACAGCAACTCAGCTGTGAGAAGTCAGAATGTGCAACCGCGACGATCTTCGTGACGATGCACACATGACAGTACCCCCCCTTCTACGAGGGGCCTCCGGACCCTCAGGGCCAGGTTTGCCCGGGTGAGTTCTGTGGAAGGTCCGCACCAAACGATCTGCGTTAATGTCAGACGCAGGAACCCACGTCCTCTCCTCTGGACCATACCCCTTCCAATGCACCAAGTACTGAAGGGACCGGCGATTCAGACGTGAGTCAATGATCTTTGACACTTGAAACTCCAAGTTACCATTGACCACCACTGGAGGAGGAGGTAGAGGTGATGGTATGACTGGTGCCACGTACCTCTTAAGTAATGACTTGTGGAACACATTATGAATTTTAAACGTAGGAGGGAGGTCCAGACGAAATGCCACAGGATTAATTATGGAACTGATCCTGTACGGCCCGATGAATCTGGGGCCCAGCTTCCAGGAGGGAACTTTAAGTTTTATATTCCTGGTAGACAACCATACCAGATCGTTCACATTAAGATCTGGACCAGAAACTCTCCTCCTATCAGCCATACGTTTATAACGGTTCCCCATAGCACTCAGATTATTCAATACACCTCTCCACACTGAAGCAAGTGACGACGAGAAACGCTCCTCCTCAGGAACCCCAGAAGGGCCCCCCCCATTGAATGTACAAAACTGGGGATGAAAACCATATGCCCCAAAAAACGGGGACTTACCAGTGGACTTGCTCCGCCTGTTGTTAAGAGCGAACTCTGCCAGAGGCAAGAAAGAAGACCAGTCCTCCTGGTTCTCTGAGACAAAACACCGAAGATAAGTCTCTAGGCTTTGATTCAGACGCTCTGTCTGACCATTGGTCTGCGGATGAAAAGCCGAGGAAAATGACAATTACATCCCCCGACGTAAACAAAATGCCCTCCAAAACTTGGACACAAACTGAGACCCCCTATCTGACACCACATCAGAAGGCAACCCATGAAGTCTCACAATCTCCCCAATGAACACCTGCGCCAGAGTTTTAGCATTAGGGAGGGCAGGAAGAGCAATGAAATGTGCCATCTTACTGAACCTGTCAACGACCACCAGTATGACAGTCTTCCCTGACGACTGAGGAAGGTCCGTGATGAAGTCCATAGACAAATGAGTCCATGGACGCTCCGGAAGTTTCAAGGGTAAGAGGGTCCCAGACGGACGGGTATGAGGGGTCTTAGAGCGAGCACAAACCCCACAGGACGCGACAAAAGTTAAAACATCTTTATTAACGTTAGGCCACCAAAACCGGCGAGAAAGGAGATCTAAAGTAGCCTTACTCCCTGGATGTCCTGCTAAAGCAGAATTATGATGTGCCTCAATAACCTTTTGTCTCAACTGATTTGGGACAAACAGTCTCCCTGGAGGTCCTGCAGGGGCGTCCCCCTGAGCCTCTAACACCTCCTCCTCAAGCTCAGAACATACAGCCGACACTACCACCCCCTCCTGAAGGATAGGAATCGGATCATCCATTTTCCCGGCCCCTGGGAAACTGCGAGACAAGGCATCCGCCTTAACATTCTTAGATCCAGGGCGATAAGTGACAACAAAATTAAACCTGGTAAAAAACAACGACCATCGAGCTTGTCTGGAATTCAGACGCTTAGCAGATTCCAAATACAGCAGGTTCTTGTGATCAGTAATGACGGTGACCGGGTGGACTGCCCCCTCCAAAAAGTGACGCCATTCTTCAAAAGCCAACTTAATGGCCAAAAGTTCCCTATTGCCGATATCATAATTCCTTTCGGCGGACGACAATTTTTTAGAAAAGAAAGCGCACGGATGCCATTTACCAGGAGACGGACCCTGGGACAATATTGCACCCACCCCTACGTCAGACGCGTCCACCTCCACAACGAACGGCTGTGATGCATCTGGTTGGATGAGAACGGGTGCCGAAGCAAAACATTTTTTCAAAGAGGAAAAAGCTTGGCAAGCTTTGTCCGACCATTTAGAAAAATCCGTCCCTTTTCTTGTCATGTCAGTGAGAGGTTTGACAACAGATGAGAAATTACAAATAAATTTCCGGTAGTAGTTAGCAAACCCCAGAAAACGCTGCAGTGCCTTAAGATCCTCTGGCTGATCCCATTCAAGCACAGCTCTCACCTTTTCAGGGTCCATACGGAAACCGGAGGCTGACACCAAGAAACCCAAAAACTGAAGTTCCTGTACGGCGAATACACACTTTTCCAGTTTGGCGTATAGTTTATTGTCTCGCAAGATCTGCAACACCTGTCTCACATGCTCCTGGTGAGACACAAGATCTGGTGAGTAAATTAAAATGTCATCCAAATATACGACCACAAACAGCCCCACCAGATGACGAAAAATGTCATTAACAAAATGTTGGAATACTGCTGGTGCCGTAGTCAGACCAAAAGGCATGACAAGGTTCTCATAATGTCCCTCCGGCGTGTTAAACGCCGTTTTCCACTCATCCCCCTCTTTTATCCTAATCAGATTATACGCCCCCTGAGATCCAATTTAGAGAACCATTTGGCGCCAACAATTTGATTGAAGAGATCAGGAATCAGAGGGAGTGGATACGGATCTCGAACAGTAATCCGATTAAGTTCGCGGAAATCCAAGCAAGGGCGTAGGCCTCCATCTTTTTTCTTCACAAAGAAGAACCCCGCGGCCACTGGGGAAGATGAAGGTCTAATATGCCCTTTGGCCAGACTTTCCGAAATATAATCTTTCATAGCCTGCCTCTCAGGACCAGAAAGGTTATATAACCTAGCTATAGGTAACTTAGCATCAGGAAGTAAATTAGTAGAGCAGTCATACACGCGATGAGGAGGCAACTCCTGACACCCCTCCTCAGAGAACACATCCCCAAAGTCCTCCAAAAAAGGAGGCAAAGTACTAGGCACGACCGCACTGATGACTGTGTTCATGCAGTTACTTTTGCAAAACTCCCCCATTGGCTTATATCTCTGGACTGCCAATTAATCACAGGGTTATGTTTAACCAACCAAGGAAGTCCCAACACAATAGGAGTAGGTAGACCCTCCAACACATAACAAGATAATAGTTCCCTATGTATTGCCCCTACCCGAAGGTCAATGTTATGAACCTCATGAACAAAGCTACCTTGGCCGAGAGGCCTGGCATCAATGGAGAATATAGGGATCGGTTTGACCAATACACTCAGATGCATACCTTGAGCCTGAGCAAACTGAGCGTCAACCAGATTAGCCCCGGACCCACTATCAAGAAGAACAGAAAATCTCTCCACTCTCGTACCAACCACCACCTCCACTGGTACAAGGAACTGAGAAGAACTAGCGGACGAAATACATACTTCCAGGTTGTCGTCCACCACACAACCTGGGATTAACAGTTTTCCGGCGACTTTTTGCTCAACAAGGCACGGGATGGACATCCCCCAACAAAATGTCCCTCTTTCCCGCAGAAGAAACACCTTCTAGTCCTGCGGCGTACCGCCAATCCCTCCTACGAAATGATGTCCCTCCCAACTGCATAGGCTCCTCCGAACAGACAAGGGGACCCTCAACATAAGGGACTTTAGTAGTAGGTGGAGTAACAACAGGGGGCGGAGTTACCTCGCACCTCTCCCGGAGCCGTCTATCAGTACGGATACTAGGGCCATAGCAGCCTCCAGTGATGGAGGAGAATCATACTGAGCCAAAACGTCCTTTAATTTGTCAGAAAGCCCATGACAAAACTGGCTCCTAAGAGCTGGGTCATTCCACTGAGTATCTGTGGCCCATCTACGGAACTCAGAAGCAAATTCCTCCGCCGGACGATCTCCCTGCTGTATCTTACGTAATTTTGTCTCAGCAAGAGAGACCCGATCTGGGTCATCATATACCAAACCCAGGGCAGTAAAAAATCGATCTACTGACTGTAGAGCCGGGGATCCCGGAGGAAGGGAGAAGGCCCAGGATTGAGGGTCCCCTTGTAGGAGCGAGATAACAATTCCCACTCTCTGCTCTTCACTCCCTGATGATCGAGGCCGAAGCCGAAAATACAATTTACATGCTTCCCTGAAGGTAAAAAATTTGTCTCGCCCACCAGTGAACCTGTCCGGGAGAGCTACTTTAGGTTCAAATCTGGTTTGCTCCGAGGGAGACAAAACTTTGGACTTAATGTCCGTCAGCTCCATGGATAATCCCTGCAACTGCAGAGCCAGCTGGGCTACTGGATCCATGGCAACTGGGAATAATTTTAGGGCCAGTGAAAATGTCACGCGGTCTTATGATATGTGTACGATGTCAGTAAACTATTCTTAAAAGAACAACACTCTATACAACATATAGATTAGCAACATCAGCATGTAAAGATAGAATAGATTTACCTGACACGATATCCGTTGAACTCAGGGTTAATCTTGAGGACTTGATACACTGTCACAGGAAAGAGGAGGACCGGGGGTCTAACCTGACCCTAAACTGGGGTCCTAACTAATCCCTCACCTTGGAGGTACTGATAATGGTTCAGAGGTCCAAGTCTCCAGCCTAACCCTGTCTCCTATCAGTCCCTGAACCCTGTAATCAGTCCTAAGAAGGATTCTGATTACCACCAAAGGGATATGGGCTGATCTCTGCTAAATACACAGATTAGACATATAAGACAGACTGGAGAAAACACAGACTTGCATACACACTCAAACACAGAAGGAACATAAATGATCTGGGATATTAAACTCTAAGCAAGGTGAGCTTAAAACAACTAAGGAGCTCTTTAACTTAAGTCTATACAGATACAATCCTATCTGTGGTCTGCATGAAGAATTTCACTGGCAACTCCCAACACAGACAACCAGAGATTTAAAGGAAACCAATCAACAAATAATTAATTGCAGCCGGGAGAAAACTGCACCCAGTCCCAGAACTGAGCACAGACAGAATTAACTCCCTAACTGCCAAACACAAAGAAACAGCAACTCAGCTGTGAGAAGTCAGAATGTGCAACCGCGACGATCTTCGTGGCGATGCACACATGACATGCGGTTCAGTGGACTACTGAGGCCATTGAGGCTTTTGTGTTGCTAAAGGAGAGGTTCAGCTCTGCTCCCACCCTTACGCAGCCTGATGTGACTAAACCATTTTTGGTTGAGGTTGATGCTTCTTCTGTGGGGGTCGGCGCGGTGTTGTCTCAGGCAAAGACGGATGGAGTACATCTCTGTGCTTTTTTTTCAAAGAAATTTTCTGAGTCTGAACTAAATTATGATATCGGTAATCGGGAATTGTTGGCAATTAAACTCGCATTTGAACACTGGCGTCATTTTTTGGAGGGAGCGGAATTTCCCATTCAAGTCTTCACCGATCATAAAAATCTGATCTACCTTGATGCTGCCAAACGCTTGAATGCCCGTCAGGCTAGGTGGGCACTGTTTTTCTCACGGTTTAATTTTACCGTTACTTACATCCCAGGTACTAAAAATGTTAAAGCTGATGCTTTGTCTCGCAGCTTTTCTCCTATGGTGGGTACTGAGGAGGAGGAGGAAAACATCTTGCAAGAGGGGGTTGTTATTGCTGTTTTGGACTCCGTGTTGGAGGATGAGATTCTTAAAGCACAGGTGAATGCCCCATCTAACACGCCGCATGGGAGGTTGTTTGTGCTGGTACCCTGAGGAGAGATTTGTTTGATGAATGTCATGACTCTCGGTTGGCAGGTCATCCTGGAATCTCTGAGACCAAGAGACTCGTGGGTCGCAGTTTTTGGTGGCCAGGATGGCAGAAGGAAGTCATTAAGTGGGTGCGTCAATGCACTGTGTGTGCTAGATCTAAGTCTTCTCATTCTCCTGCTGCGGGGTTGCTTTGCCCTTTGGAGGTCCCTAGTGCACCTTGGACACATTTGGCTATGGACTTTATTACTGACCTTCCCCCTCTGAGGGTTTCACTGTCATCTGGGTGGTCGTGGACCGTTTTAGCAAGATGTGTCACTTGGTTCCTTTCATCAAACTGCCCTGCGCTAAGACTCTCGCTAAGGCCTTTGTCAAGGAAATAGTCAGACTACATGGCGTTCCTACTGACATTGTTTCTGATAGGGGACCTCAGTTTGTGGCTCGTTTTTGGCGCGCCTTTTGTGACAGGTTGGGAGTTCATTTGTCGTTTTCATCCGGATATCATCCTGAGTCTAATGGCGAGACAGAAAGGAAAAACCAGGATGTTGAGCAGTTCTTGCGTTGTTTTGTGACTGATAATCAAGAGGGGTGGTCTGAGTTTCTGCCACTTGCTGAGTTTGCTCTTAACAACCATACATCCGCTTCTGCTGGTTGTTCGCCTTTTTTTTGTTGTACTGGGAGACATCCGTCTTTTGGGTCATTTTCCAAGTTGGGATCGGCTGTACCTGAAGAGGAGAATTTTTCTGCTGTTTTGGAGAGAGTTTGGACTGATGTGCGTGGTAATCTTCAGGAGGCTAACAAAAGATCCAAAGTGTATTTTGATAGAAAACGACAAGAGGTTTTGTTTGCTATTGGTGACATGGTTTGGTTGTCCTCTAAGAATCTGCGCTTGAGGATTCCATCTAAGAAATTGGGTCCCAAGTTTGTAGGGCCCTTTAAGGTGCATCAGGTTATTAACCAATCTGCTGTTAAGTTGGAGCTTCCTACCTCCTGGAAGATTAATCCGGTGTTTCATGTTTCTCTCTTGAAAAAAGCTGAGGTCTCAGATGGAGACGTCTCGGCCACTGTTCCCCTGGTGGTGGAGGACGGGCAATATGAGATTTCCCGCATCCTAAATTCTAGACGGTATAGAGGGGGTTTGCAGTACCTCGTCGCTTGGAAGGGTTATGGACCCGAGGATAACTCATGGGTGAGGGCGGATGATGTTTCTGCGTCTAGACTTGTCAGAGCGTTTCACAAGAGGTTTCCGGATAAGCCTAAGTCCTAGGGGATCCGGAGGATCCTCTTAGAAGGGAGGGTACTGTTATAACTCTCTTGTTAGGTTTTGTTTCAGTTTGCTGGTCACATGACCTTTTTACCCTATTTAGTCTGGCTCCGCCCTTCTGGCTTTGCTGGACTTCATTGTATTATCTACTCTTAAGCTAGCCGGGTGCTTAGGTACTTTACTCTGTCAGTTTTGCTTAATCTTAGGATCTCTTAGTATTTGTTTTCTGTTTTATTTTTCTCTGCTACAATTTCTGTTAGGAGGTGTCCACCTTTTCACCCAGTCCCTAGATCTTGTAGGGATTCCTCCCTCGCAACTATAGGTCTTCGTTCAGACTAGCTGAGGACTTTAGCGGGTCTGGTCGCAGGATCAGGTTCCCCGTTACATCGTAGGGATCCAGCTTAGTTCTATTGTAGGGACAGAATTCCCACCTTTCCTTAGTGCTTGTAGCAGATCATAACAGTATAAGCCCTGGTCCATGCAGGCGTGCTAATGGCAGCCGGGCCAGCGGATGAGAGCAACCACTGACCCCGTTTCTCCACAGGAATGTGTAAGAACATCCTAAATAGGCCCTGAAAGCGGTTTATACCTTGTGGGAATAAAAGGACAAGAAATAGGAAAAACCCAACGTGGCCAAACAAAGAAGTAAGAGGAGCAATTACCAGTAAAAAGAAAGTATTTACACTAGTAAAGCAGGATGGCTCTGCTGAAGCTCTAAAAACTATAGGGGGAAAAATACTTTATCTAAAAAACTAATTAAAGCTCCAAAAAGGAAACAGAGAAGCATATTGCTAAGGAGCGTAAAACTGATCCCAAACTGCTCTTCACCTGTATCAATAGTAAAAGAATCACAAGTGAAAGTGTAGCCCCTTAATAATTGGGAGCAAAGAATGGATGTAGATGACGAGGAAAAAGCTGATATATTAACACCTTCTCCACGGTATTCACGGTGGAAAATGAAATGCAGAGACAAAGAAAACCCGATATTAAGGGTCACCAATCTAACACAAGAAGAGGTGCGAAACCGGCTACATAAGAGTACAATAGATGAATCTCCGGGTCCGGATGGCATACACCCACGAGTACTAAGAGAACTAAGTAATGTAATACACAAGCCATTATTTATTATCATAGAATCATAGAATGGTAGAGTTGGAAGGGACCTCCTGGATCATCTGGTCCAACCCCTGCTCAAAGCAGGATTCTCTAAATCATCCCAGAAAAATATTTAGAGTTGAGAGTCCTCAGTGGTTGATACCTTTTAATGGCTAACTGAAAAGATGGTAACAAATTGCAAGCTTTGGAGACTCCTCAGGTCTCTTCATCAGGCTGAACCATCCCAGACAGATGTCTGTCCAGCCTCTGTTTGAAGACTTCTAATGAAGGAGAACTCACCACTAGAGTTGAGCGATACTTTCCGATATCCAAAAGTATCGGAATGGTATCGCCGATACCATTAAAATATCGGCGATACCCGATACCGATACCGGAAGTCCCATGTAAGTCTATGGGAACAAAATATCTTAACTAAAAAAACCTCTTTCTTTCCTTGTAAACACTAAATATACACACATAGAATACATATATATACATGTCATTGTGACATATATATATACATATATGTATAGTTTATACACTTCTACATAGTAAAATATCCTTTGATTCAATTGCCGGGTAAAGCCGGCTTCAGTGAAAAGACAGAAGCACCCGACATGAAATGACACTTGGTGTACATAGGGTTAACCATGTCTTTTCATGTCGTTTGCTATCTGATTTGCACAAACAATTACATCAGACTATGTGTGCAAAATTTCACACCTCTAGGGGTTAATTAAAGGTGTAAATTCGTTGTAAAAAAAACGGACTTTTTTGCTACGAATTTACACCTTTAATTAACCCCTACAGGTGTGAAATTTTGCACACATAGACTGATGTAATTGTTTGTGCAAATCAGATAGCAAAGGACATGAAAAGACATGGTTAACCCTATGTACACCAAGTGTCATTTCATGTCGGGTTCTGCATTTTCACAAAAGCCGGCAATTGAATTAGCGGCTATTATACTATGTAGAAGTGTATGAACTATAAATATAAATATATATATATATGTGTCACAAATTCAATGACATGTATATATATATATGAGGTGTAAAATTGCTGAAAAAAAATGCGTGGGCTCCCGCCCTATTTTCGCAACCAGACAGACAAAGCCAGCGAGTGGGGGCAGATAATAATAGCCCAGAGAGGGACTATTATTTTTGGCCCCCCCCCCCGGCTACTAACATCTGCCCCCAGACACCCCAGAAAGGGCAAATCTCTAATTAGATTTGCCCTTCTGGCACTTTGCCCGTCTATTCCCATTGCCCTGTAGCGGTGGCGAATGGGTTAATAAGGGGTTAAAATGACCTTGCAATTGAAAGGTCACTTTAAGCCAGGTTAATAATTGAGAGCTGTCAATTAGACAACTATCAATTATTAATCCTATTGTATGAAAGAAAAATCAAACACACACACTTTAATAAAAAAGAAGTTTAATGAAATAATCACACAGTTTTTGACCATCTTTTATTTTCCTGCTAAAACCATTTCCTGTAATAAAAATAAAATAATAAAGCAAAATTATTCTTACCAATCCGATGCACAGTCAGGTCCCACGGTGTAATCCTTCAGAAAGGGTTAATGTTTACTGCAGGGACCGCAGCTAATGCTGCAGCCTCACAGTAAACCCCCAAATGACTGAGCTCCTCTCCTGCCTGACAGGAGAGGAAGTGGAAAGCTTAATTGATTGCTTTCCACTTTCACTTCAGGTCAGCCAGGGACACCATCAGTGACGTCAGAGTGAACTGATTAACAAAAATAGGGGTTCCCTTGAAAAAAAAATGGCGTGGGGTCCCCCCTATTTTTGTTAACCAGCCAGATGAAGCAGACCACTGAGGCCTGGATTTTCAGGCTGGTAAGGAGCCAAGATCCATGGACCTTGCCAGCCTGATAATACTAGGCCACAGCAGTCTGCATATCTTGGCTGATTAACAAAAATAGGGGATCCCCTCGAAAAAAATTGGCGTGGAGTCCCCCCTATTTTTGTTAACCAGCCAGATGAAGCAGACCGCTGAGGCCTGGTTTTTCAGGCTGGTAAGGATCCAATATCCATGGACCTTGCCAGCCTGATAATACCAGGCCACAGCAGTCTGCTTAGCTTGGCTGGTTAACAAAAATAGGGGATCCCCTTGAAAAAAAAAACGGCGTAGGGGTCCCCCTATTTTTGTTAACCAGCCAAGTAAAATGCAGACTGATGCGGCCTGGTATTAAAAGACTGTCAAGGCCCATGGATTTTGGCCCTCAACAGCCTGATAATACCAGGCTACAGCAGCCCCACATTTGGCGCATCAAAAGATGTGCCAATTGTGGCACTTTACCCGGCTCTTCCCACTTGCCCTGTAGCGGTGGCAAGTGGGGTAATAAGGGGTTAATGTCACCGTTGATTGCACAGTGACAATAAGCCCGGTTAATAATGGAGAGGCGTCAATAAGACACCGATCCATTATTAATCCCAAAGTTATTAAATGTATAAAAAAAAGACAAAGCAAGAAAAAAGTCTTTTAATGAAATAAAAGAGACAACACAGTTTTCATTTCTTTTATTACTCTCTCATTCCTGCGACGCCATCGATCTCCTGTAAAAAAAGAAAAAAAACAAACCAACAGTATACCACCTGTCCGACGCAGTCCATAGTAACGACTGTCCCACGACGATCCAGCTCTGCTACATCGCAATGACAGGCAGAGCCTAACATCCCGGCGCAGCACAGCTGATTACCTGCTTCCCCGGCGGTGACGTCATCGGACTGACTGCTTTACGGCCGGGATTACCCAGCAGTCACTGCAGTTATCGCGAGAAACTGCATGTGACCGCCAGGGAGAAGAGGATGGCGGCCATTAAGCAGTCCGGGATGTGACCGCCGGAGATCTTCTGTCGGGTAAGTGCCGCTGACTCCTGACAGACCCGACGGACACTCACAGTGACAGACCCGACCGACGGACACTGACAGTGACAGTGACATTCCGATTCCGGTATCCGATATGACGAAAATATCGGTACTCGGAATCGGAATTCCGATACAGCTAATATCGGCCGATACCCGATATTTGCAGTATCGGAATGCTCAACACTACTCCCCACCTCTCGTGGCAGCCTGTTCCACTCATTGATCACTCTAACTGTCAAGAAGTTTTTTCTAATATCTAATCTGTGTCTCCTCCCATTCAGTTTCATCCCATTGCTTCTAGTCTTTCCTTGTGCAAATGAGAATAAAGATGATCCTTCTACAATGTGACAGCCCTTGAGATATTTGTAGACAGCTATTAAGTCTCCTCTCAGTCTTCTTTTTTGCAAGCTAAACATTCCCAAATCCTGCAACCGTTCCTCATAGGACATGGTTTGCAGACCGGTCACCATTCTGGTGGCTCTTCTCTGAACTTGCTCCAGTTTGTTGATGTCTTTTTTAAAATGTGGTGCCAAAAACTGGACACAGTATTCCAGATGAGGTCTGACCAAAGAGGAGTAGAGGGCAATAATGACCTCACGTGATCTAGACTGTATGCTTCTGTTGATACATCCTAGAATTGCATTTGCCTTTTTTGCTGCTGCATCACACTGTTGACTCATGTTCAGTCTGTGATCAATTAGTATACCCAAGTCTTTTTCACATGTGCTGTTACTTAGCCCTATTCCTCCCATTTTGTATATGCTTTTTTCATTTTAATTGTCCCTTATATTTAGGGACTCTATAGTGACGGGGTCTGTTCCACAGGACTGGCGCATAGCAAATGTGGTACCAATATTCAAAAAGGCTCTAAAAGTGAACCTGGAAATTATAGGCCTCTATTGTTCGTAAAATATGTGAAGGTTTTCTAAGGGATGTTATTCTGGATTATCTCACTGAGAATAAGGGCCCCATCTCACATAGCGAGATCGCTGCTGAGTCACAAGTTTTGTGAAGCAACAGCGATCTCGCTATGTCTGACATGTACCAGTGATCAGGCCCCTGCTGTGAATCGCTGCTCGTGTCAGAAAAGCCTGGAGTTTTTTTTGATCACTGGTCTCCCGCTGGCCAGCACGCATCGCTGCGAGTGGCAGGCAGGAGACCAGCGATCAGCTAGTAACTAAGGTACACATCGGGTTTCCAGGCGCGGGGCTGTGCCTGGAAACCCGATGTGTACATTGGATACCAGCTCCCTGCATCAGCTGTCTGGTATCCAACGTACACTGCGGGTAACTAAGCGACGTTACCCACAATGTCGCTGTCCTGATCGCTGCCTGTTTGGCAGCCCACCAGTGATCATGTAGAGACACACCAGCGATCCTGACAAGTTCATATCGTTGTCGGGATCGCTAGTGCGTCGCTATGTGAGACGGGGCCCTAACTGTGTAACTCCAGATCAGCATGGGTTTATCAGGAGTCGCTCCTGTCACACCAGTCTAATCAGTGTTTATGAAGAGGTAAGCTATAGAATGGACAAGGCGAGTCACTGGACTTGATAGATTTTGATTTTTCCAAAGCGTTTGATACCGTGCCACACAAGAGGTTGGTGCACAAAATGAGAATGCTGGGTCTGGGGGAAATGTGTGTAAATGGGTAAGTAACTGGCTCAGTGATAGAAAGCAGAGGGTTGTTATAAATGTTATATTCTCTAACTGAGTCGCTGTGACCAGTGGGGACCGCAGGGGTCGGTGTGACCAGTGGGGACCGCCGGGGTCGGTGTTGGGACCTATTCCATCGTATTTATTAACGGTCTGGTAGAAGGTTTACACAGTAAAATATCGATATTTGCAGATGATACAAAACTATGTAAAGCAGTCAGTACAAGAGAAGATAGTATTCTGCTACAGATGGATCTGGATAAGTTGGAAACTTGGGCTGAAAGGTGGCAGATGCGGTTTACCAATGATAAATGTAAGGTTATACACATGGGAAGAAGGAATCAATATCACCATTACACACTGAACGGGAAACCACTGGGTAAATCTGACATGGAGAAGGACTTGGGGGTCCTAGTTAATGATAAACTTACCTGAAGCAGCCAGTGCCACGCAGCGGCTGCCAAGGCAAACAGGATCATGGGGTGCATTAAAAGAGGTCAGGATGCACATGATGAGAGCATTATACTGCCTCTGTACAAATCCCTGGTTACACCGCACATGATGAGAGCATTATACTGCCTCTGTACAAATCCCAGGTTACACCACACATGGAGGACTGTGGACAATTTGGGGCACGGATGCGCAGGAAGGATATAATGGAACTAGAGCGAGTACAAAGGAGAGCAACAAAATTAATAAAGGGGATGGGGGGACTACAATACCCAGAGAGATTAGCAAAATTAGGATTATTTAGTCTAGAAAAAAAGACAACTGAGCAGTGATCTAATAACCATGTATAAGTATATAAGGTGACAATACAAATATCTCTCCGAGGATCTGTTTATACCAAGGAAGGTGACGGTCACAAGGGGGCATTCTCTGCGTCTGGAGAAGAGAAGGTTTCTCCACCAACATAGAAGAGGATTCTTTACTGTTAGGGCAGTGAGAATCTGGAATTCCTCTCCTGAGGAGGTGGTGATGGTGAACTCAGTGGAGGGGTTCAAGAGAGGCCTGGATGTCTCCCTGGAGCGTCACAATATTGTATCTTACAGTTATTAGGTTCTTTAGAAGGACGTAGATCTGGGGATTTATTCTGACGGAATATAGGCTGAACTGGATGGACAAATGGCTTTTTTGGCCTTCATAACTATGTTAGAATGTGTGTATAATATATGTAGAATGTGTATATAATATATGTAGAATGTGTATAATATATGTAGAATGTGTATATAATATATGTAGAATGTGTGTATAATATATGTAGAATGTGTGTATAGTATATGTAGAATGTGTGTATAATATATGTAGAATGTGTGTATAATATATGTAGAATGTGTATATAATATATGTAGAATGTGTGTATAATATATGTAGAATGTGTGTATAATATATGTAGAATGTGTATATAATATATGTAGAATGTGTGTATAATATATGTAGAATGTGTATAATATATGTAGAATGTGTGTATAATATATGTAGAATGTGTGTATAATATATGTAGAATGTGTGTATAATATATGTAGAATGTGTGTATAATATATGTAGAATGTGTGTATAATATATGTAGAATGTGTGTATAGTATATGTAGAATGTGTGTATAATATATGTAGAATGTGTGTATAATATATGTAGAATGTGTGTATAATATATGTAGAATGTGTATATAATATATGTAGAATGTGTATAATATATGTAGAATGTGTGTATAATATATGTGAATGTGTGTATAATATATGTAGAATGTGTGTATAATTAATATGTTAAATGTGTGTATAATATATGTAGAATGTGTGTATAATATATGTAGAATGTGTGTATATATATGTAGAATGTGTTTATAATATATGTAGAATGTGTGTATAATATATGTAGAATGTGTATAATATATGTAGAATGTGTGTATAATATATGTAGAATGTGTGTATAATATATGTAGAATGTGTGTATAATATATGTAGAATGTGTATAATATATGTAGAATGTGTGTATAATATATGTAGAATGTGTGTATAATATATGTAGAATGTGTGTATAATATATGTAAATGTGTGTATAATATATGTAGAATGTGTATATAATATATGTAGAATGTGTATATATATATGTAAATGTGTTATAATATATGTAGAATGTGTATAATATATGTAGAATGTGTGTATAATATATGTAGAATGTGTATAATATATGTAGAATGTGTGTATAATATATGTAGAATGTGTATAATATATGTAGAATGTGTGTATAATATATGTAGAATTGTGTATAATATATGTAGAATGTGTATAATATATGTAGAATGTGTATATAATATATGTAGAATGTGTAGTATAATATATGTAGAATGTGTGTATAATATATGTAGAATGTGTATAATATATGTAGAATGTGATATAATATATGTAGAATGTGTGTATAATATATGTAGAAATGTGTATAATATATGTAGAATGTGTATATTATTTATGTTAGAATGTATGTGTATAATATATTGATGTGAAATGTGTGTGTATAATATATGTAGAATGTGTTTATATATATATATGTAGAATGTGTATAATATATGTAGAATGTGATAATATATGTAGAATGTGTATATAATATATGTAGAATGTGTGTATAATATATGTAGAATGTGTATAATATATGTAGATTGTGTATATAATATATGTAGAATGTGTATATAATATATGTTAGAATTTTGTATAATTTAAAAGTAGAATGTGTAAAATATATGTAGAATGTGTGTATAATATATGTGATGGTGTAAATATGTAGAATGTGTATAATATATGTAGAATTTAAATATATGTAAATGTGTTATAATATATGTGAATGTGTGTATAATATATGTGGGAATGTGTTTATTAATTTAATAATGTAGAATGTGTACAAATTTAATGTATAATTGTGTTATAATTTTGTAAACTGTGTATAATTAATGTAGAATGTGTATATTATATGTAGAAGTGTGTATAATAATTGTAAAAGTGTAAATATTTTTAGAATGTGTAAAATTATGTGTTTTGTTTAAATAAAGTAAATTGTGAAATTAGAAATGTTTTTATTATATATTTTTAGAAATTACCCAAGGCCCCCCAAATTAAAAAAAAAAAAAAAGGGGCCTTTTTAAAAAAGGCCCCAAAAAAAACCCCAAAAAAAATTTTTTTAAAAAAAGAAAAAAATTTTTTTTAAAAAAACCCCCTTTAAAAAAACCCTTTTAAAAATTGGGGGAAAAAAATTCCAAAAAAATTAAAAAAACCCCCAAAAAGGAAAAAACCCCAAAAAAATTTTTAAAAAAAATTTTTTTAAAAAAGGTTTCCCCAAAAATTTTAAATAAAAAAAACCCCCAATTTTTTCCCCAAAAACCAAAAAATTTTAAAAAAAAAAATTTTCCCTTTTTTTAAAAAAAAAACCCCCCAAAAATTTTTGGGAAAAAAAAAAAAATTTTCCCCCTTTTTAAAAAAAAAAATTTTTAAATAAAAAAAATTAAAAAAGGGTTTATAAAAAAAATTTTTTAAAAAAAATTTAATAAAAAAAATTTTAAAAAAACCCCTTTCCCCCAAAACCCCAAAAAACCCAAAAAATTTTTTAAAAAAAAAAACCCCCCCCAAAAATAGAAAAAAAAAAATTTTCCCCCCTTTAAAAAAAAAAAAACCCCATTTTTAAAAAAATTTGAAAAAAAACCCTTTTTCCCAAAACCCAAAAAAAATTTTAAAAAACCCAAAAAAATTTTCCCAAAAAACCCAAAAAATTTTTCCCCTTTTTTAAAAATTTCCCCCCCCAAATATAAAAAAAAACCCCCAAAAAAAATTTTCCCAAAAAAAAATTTAAAAAAAACCCCCTTTTTCCCCCAAAAAAAACCCAAAAAAAAAAAAAAACCCCAAAAAAAAATTTTTTTTTTAAAAAAAAACCCCAAAAAAAATTTTTAAAAAAAAACCCCCAAAAATTTTAAAAAAAAAAAACCCCCCCAAAAAAAAGGGCCCCCCCAAAAACCCCCCCAAAAAATAAAAAATTTTTTCCCCCCAAAAAACCCAAAAAACCCTTTTTTAAAAAAAAACCCCCTTTTTTCCCAAAAGCCTTTTAAAAAAAAACCCCAAAAAAAAAATTAAATTTTTTTAAACAAAAAAAATTTTTCTCCAAAAACCCCCAAAAACCCAAAAAAAAAAAAAAAAAAAACCCCCCTTTTTTAAAAAAAAATAAAAATTTTTAAAAAAAACCCCCCCAAAAAAAAAAAAACCCCCCCTTTTTTTAAAAAAAAATTTTAGAAAACAAAAAAAAAAAATTTTTTTTTAAAAAAAAAAAAAAAATTTTAAAACACAAAAAACCCCCCAAAATTTTAAAAAAAAACCTTACCCCAAAAAAAAAAAACCCCCCCCTTTTTAAAAAAAAACCCCAATTTTCCCCCCAAAAAAAATTTTTTTTCCCCAAAACCCCCAAAAAAAAAAAATTTTTTTTTAAAAAACCCCCCAATTCCAAAACCCCCCCAAAAAAAAACCCCCAAAAAAAAAAAAAACCCCCCCCCAAAAAAAACCCCCCCCAAAAAAACCCCTTAAAAAAAAAAAAACCCCAAAAAAAATTTTTAAAAAACCCCCTTTCCCCCCCCCCAAAAAAAAAAAAAACCCCATTTAAAAAAAAAAAAAAAAAACCTTTTTTCCCCTTTTAAAAAATTTTTTCCCCAAAAATTAAAAAAAAAATTTTTTTAAAAAAAACCCCCCCAAAAAAAACCCCCTTATAAAAAAAAAAAAATTTTTTTAACTTTTTTTTTTCCCCCCCCCAAAAAAAAAAAACCCAAAAAAATTTTAAAACCCGGAAAAAAAAAAAAAAAAAAAACCCCCCAAAAACCCAAACCCCAAAAAAAAAAAACCCCCAAAAAACCCCCCACATTTTTCCCCAAAAAAAAACCCCCCTTTTTTCCCCAAAAAAAACCCAAAACCCCCTTTTAAAAAAAAAAAAAACCCCCCCAAATACACCACCAAAATCCATTTTTTAAAAAACCCCCCAAAAAAAAAACCCCCCCAAAAAAAAAAACCCCCCCCCCAAAAAAAAAAAACCCCCCCAAAAAAAAAAAAAAAAACCCCCAAAAACCCAAAAAAAAAAACCCCCAAAAAAAACACAAAAAAACCCCCCCCAAAAAAAAAAAAAAAACCCCCACCCCCAAAAAAAAAAAAAACCCCAAAAAACCCCCCCCCCCCAAAACCAAAAACCCCCAAAAAAACCCCCAATTTTAAAAAAAACCCCCCCAAAAAAAAAACCCCCCCAAACCCCCCAAAAACCAAAACCCTTTTAAACCCCAAAAAAAAAAAACCCCAAAAAAACCCCAAAAAAAAAAAAAACCCCCCCCCCCAAAAAAAAAAAACCCCAAAAACCCAAAAAAAAAAAAAAAACCCAAACCCAATAAAAAGCCCCCCCCAAAAAAAAAAAACCCCCCCCCCCCCAAAAATTTAAAAAAAAAAAACCCCCCCCCAAAAAATAAAAAAACCAAAACCCAATTTCCCCCCCCCCAAAAAAAAAAAAACCCCAAAAAAAAAAACCCCCCTTAAAAAACCCGTTTAAAAAAAAAACCCAATAAACCCAAAAACCCCAAAAACCCCAACCCCAATTTTAAAAAAACCCCCCCCCAAATTAAAAAACCCAAAACCAAAATTTCCCCCCCCCCAA